>JAZGLO010006434.1:0-90000 GCA_036873155.1 Biomphalaria sudanica | reverse complement strand
ACAACAGCACATAACAACACTTGAAAACAGCAACAACAACACACGGCAATACACATCAACACATGACAACACACAACAACGCATGACAACATTTAACAACAATGACAACCTGACAACAACAGTAGTATATTTCTTTATTGCTTTGATAGTTAAAGCCCGTAAATATTGTAAACATCGAATGACATAAAAAAAAAATCATAGGTCACGTGACATCTTTAATATTCACACCTTGTTGAACTTAATGACATGTAAAAGCTCTGCAATTTGTTTTTCATATTATAACCTGGAAAAGTTTTTTAAAAATATGAGTTAAAATGATAATTTAACATTTTTTAAACACCTCGCGGTCTTTGTTATATGCATCATTGTTGGTAGTTTAAAAGTATGCTAATATTTTAATCATTAAAACATATTATATTGCTTTCACCGAAAATATATGACTTTTATATATGAAGTTCCTGCGTCTGCTGAACTACAAACTATTTAGTGAGCTTGCAGACGGAGTTAAATGATTGGTTGAGCGCTCTTAGATGGTGTGTAATGTAATTGATTCCGTTTTGGTTTTAATGAATAGAAGAGTTCAACAAAATATTCAAAGATCCTTTATAAAAAAAAATCAAAGCTTAAATAAAGGGGAAGAACTCTGTCCTTAAAACTATATCTACCAATAATGTACAAGTTGTTTCCCTTATTCGATATGAAGCTAAATAATTATGTATTAAATAGTTAATTTGTTTATTGATTCATGTTTTGTTAGATACAATAAAAAAATTGTTTAAAGAATCAACTTTATTGAAGAATGATTGAGGGAGAAATAACGTTAACAATTATTTAAGTAAACTAAACCCAACAAATTTAGCCATATTTGTAAATACTGAAGTATTAGTTTCCCTTGTTGCTTTTAAACAAAATAATTTATTGTCTAATTGGTTACTGTTTTATTGATTCATGTCTTGTCAATGTCAATGAATAATCGCTCGAATTTTCAGCTTGATCCGAGACTGGGTGTGGAAGAAATAACGCATACATACTTTTTTCCAGACAGAGTCCACTACTATTTCTAATTTACATAAATGATTTACCAAATTGCATTACTTCAGGAACAAAAGTCAGATTATTTGCTGACGATTGCATAATATATAGAACAATAAAAACAACACAAGACACAGATATTTTACAAAGAGAATTAGATGAATTACAGAAATGGGAATCAAATTGGAGCATGTCTTTCCACCCAGAAAAAATGTCAGTTGTTAAGAGTAACAAAAAAACTAAAACAAATTAATTCCACTTATCTTACTCATGGCAAACCAGTAACACAGACTAAAAACGCAAAATACCTAGGTGTTATAATAAATGAAAAACTGTCATGGAATCCACATATTGATGAAACTATAAAAAATCCAACAAAGCATTAGGGTTTATTAAAAGAAATTTCTATAAATCAAATAAGAACATAAAACTAAATTGTTTTTAACCTTGGTTAGGCCAATAATAGAATATGCATTCTCCATATGGGACCCCTCAACATTAAGAAACTGGAACAGACACAAAATAGAGCAGTGAGATTCATAACAAATGAATATTCACATTTGACTAGAGTAACACCATTAGTAAAATCACTAAATTTAGAATGCCTTCAGGACAGAAGACTCAAAAGTAAAGTAGCAATTATACATAAAACACTGAACCATAATCTTCAAATACAAAAACAAAATTTAATAAAATACTCTGAAAGACACAAAGATAAAGGCACATTCCTCGTCCCATATGCTAGGACAAATTGATATTAATGCTCCTTCTTCCCTAGTGCTATTAGAGCATGGAATGGGTTGCCTGAGCTAGCCAGGAAAACCACTGACTTGGCAGAATTTAAGTCATTGGTTAATATGTATGACTAAATGCATGACGCGTAGGACGTAATCATCTTCTTTTTTGAAGTAACGTCTGTATTATATAAGATACGATAAGATAAGAGTGAGTTGATGAAACTTTGTAAAATATACAATGTAAGTATTTATAAAACACTGATTATATGCTTTCTTAAAAATAGTTCATTCTTTTTTAAATATAATTGTTGTTGGATAGGACTACTTTAACATGTCTTTCATGTTCACAAATGTAGATCATTTTATACATATCATATACAAATCATTATATACACATCATTGCCATCTATTCTCTACATACGAATAATTATAAGGTTGGACTTTTTCAATTATTCCTCTTGTTGCTTTCGGTCATAGGACTCCCCATCCTTTCCCGTTCCGCCCACAAATTAAACAGAGAAATCAAAAGACTCTATGAGATTGGGTGTAATATTTGTCCTGAACAACTTTTTTTCTGGCAGTTCCATTTGTAGGAGACAGACGAGAGTAATGTACCAAGAGAAATAGATCAGACAGAGAGAGAGAAAGAGAGAGAGAGAGTGCAGGGCCGGCCTTAGGCATTGGCAAACTCGGCAGCCGCCTAGATACTAGAATTGATGGGGGCCTCGTAGGGGACTTAAAAAAGTCTTTTTTGATTAACAATTACCAAACTTGGATCAATTGTTATAGATAGCATAGCTCTATGTCTCTATGTCAACTAGCTTAGCTCTAAGTCTCTACCTAGACTTAAAGTTGATACACTTGTTAGACCACCAATGTAAGAAGACCCTTGTTGCTTCCTTTTGTTGAAAAAATCGACACTTTATTCTGAGTCTGGTTTGTTGAAGGTTTAAGACATCTTCACGAGTATGTTTAAGAAGCTTATGTAGTGTACTACGTGTGTATATAGTCATTTCCTAGATTTAAATACAGGTTGATGATGATAATTATGAGGTTTTAAATACATTGCATAATTTTAATATTTCGGTGATTATTATTTACTTTTTGGATCCACCAAAACCACTTCGTCTAGTGCAGCGGTTCTCAACCTCAACCCTAATTATAATCCCCCACTCTGCCGCGACCCCCACCCACACAGCAATAGAAAAATTATTCAATAACAATCCATATTTTTGATGGATTTAGGCGACCCCTGGCAAATCGTCAATCGACCCCCAAGGGGGTCGCGTCTCACAGGTTGAGAACCCCTGGTCTAGTGCCTCCAGATACCTTAGGCCTGCCCTGTTTTGTGTGTGTGTTAATAGGGTCAGGATGCCCTGGTGTGTGTGTGTGTGTTAATAGGGTCAGGACGCGCTGGAAGAAGATATCTTTATGAAGACACAAACATCCTAGATATAGAGCTCTAGACAAATTTAAATGAATTATTTTTACTTAAAAAATGATAACGGTCAAATTGGAGTTTAATTTCTAACTAGTCTTGTTGACAAAAGTTTCAATGTGTTTTAATTTGAATCAACATTTATATATCCTTACTTTCCAATGAAATTTTCTTGTACATCTGACTAGAATAAATGTAACGAGTACACACATTGGGGGTCACGGTAGATTATTAATAGCATTGAACATTATCACTGATTCAAAGCACACAGATCAAAAGGTCAGTATTGATTATATAGCACATCCTTGGTCAATGCGTTGTGTTTCTCATTACAAAGACAAAAGAAGGTTAATAGGCCCAGCGATTTCTCAATAGCAAACAGAGACAATGAAAAAGGGGGCGTAAGTCATTATTGATCACTCTTGCTTTAGTCCAGAATTATCGGCTAATCCCAACCTGATTGAAAATCTGATCAAAACGATCTCCAGTGGCGAGTTGAACTGGTCAGTACAGATGCTAGAGATGGGAAAGGAAAAGTGTCTCCCTTGAACAAGTGGAGATGATCAATACTAGAAGAGAGTTGGTGCCATTCCTGCCGCCTCAAATAAGCGAGCGTTTCGTTCTATGCGAGGCTCTGTATCGGAGCTTGTCCCATAAGCATTGCAAGTTCGATAAGTCTTAATTGTTACTATGCTCGCTGCGCCCTGGGAATAGAAGAACTCTTTTGGACACATCTGGGTATGTTAGGTTTATAATACAGATATGTAATACACATTTTGTTTTCCATAACCAGGTTTATCTGAATTCTTTGTATTCACTTTTTAATCTCTAAAGATCATGTTGTTACAGACTCTGTGAAGACTTTTAACGTTTGTTATTTCACTTGCATATCATCTACTGCACTGCAGTTTGTTACACAGTTCCAACAACTGTTAGGCAGAAGTGTTCTTTCTTCACACATTCTGAGCTCGACAGACCAGCTCACTAATTAAAACCAGTGGTCTGGGATGCTCTCTTCTGTTAAAGAGTTATTTGGCCTGGCCCATTAGTACGACTTTATGTCTTGTTTTTCTTTCCTTTTGTTTTTCATCTATTTCCTTTTCATTTCGTTTTGACAAAGCTTATATAAACTCAATCTGTCTGTCTGCCTGTCTGTCTGCTAAAATGTTTGTACAAGTAATTTCTCTCACATCCAATCTCGGATCAAACTAAAATTGTGTACAATTATTTCTTTACCTGACAACACACACACAAATAACCAATTAGTTATTGAACAATTGGTAATTAATTATTTTGTTTGGCATGTCGAACAAGGGAATGAAATTGAGGTGGTGGCATTAGATGAATTAGTCCTTTTTAAAGCTCTTCGTCTGAGTCTTAGTGAACACAACATGAAAAATAGAACGAGACTAAAGAAACATTAGAGAACTAAACAATTTTCTATGTTCATCAGCTCTCCACTAGCAGAGTGGTTACTGTGCTGGCTTCATAATCCTGAGAAGGCTTGAGCCATGAGTTGGAAATCAGGTTGTTCCCCCTTTTTGTTATTTTTATAAATGCTTTTTATTGTTAGTCTAGACTAGATCTATTACAAATTTAATTACATGGCTGATCCAAAGTAATTGATACAACTATGCTTAATGTAAGCTTCATTTTTTTTCAGAGTATTGTTTTTTACTACCTTGTTTCTTTTATTCCATGATTTATGCATTTTATGACATGTAAATAAAACTTAGCAAGCGGAATAATTATTAACATCACTTATATATCATTGTATTTTTTAAAGCACTTCTTTTATTTCCAATTCTCAACGTTGTGCTCGGGTACACACGCAGTTCCTCAAAGATAGGAGGGATGTCATTTTGGTCGGACACTCACACTCCAGCGGCTGATGTGGCTCCCGGGCGTCTTGGGATTCATGCCATTGGTTACAGTAAGGCTTGTCTTTGAAGATTAAGGAGGAGTGCAGTATTTCACGTTACTACGAAGTGCCATCTTTGACCTACATATTTTGCCACATTCAGCGCAGACATAACCATTGTCTGCTGGTGGCCAATTTAGATTTCCGCTGTCTACGTCTGTCCTTGTTAATGATTTCCTTTTAGTCACAAATGTGTATCCAGCGGCCTTTGTATAGATCCTCAACTGCCTGTTCAGAAGTCAGGTGATGTCAATGAAAGCAATCTGGCGCCTAAGCTGGTCATTAAAGCATTGGGTGGAGGGGGGCACCACTGTTTCACCGACCAACTTTCAGCTCACCAAAAAAGATTGGCTTTTGCATACGGTCGTCCTCTATACGGGATACGCGCCCTGCTAAGCGTAACTGTCGAACTATAAGAAGTTCCTCTACATTGTACATAACGGCATTCGCAAGAGCATCGTTGTTTGTAGTACGGTCTTTTCATCGTGTGCCCATGTTGAAGCAAAGAGATCTTTGTTGAAAACGTTAAAGAAGTCTTAGTTCCTTTCTCTATGGCACACATGTCTCATATAGAAGTGTTGAGAGAACCACTGCTAGGTAGAAACATTGTTTTTGTAAGCAGCTGAAGTGATTTCTTCAACCACACTCTCGCTTGGAGGCGTCAAAATGTACTACTCGCCTTAGCAAGACGGTCTTCAAATTCTCTTGAAGGTGATGCTTCATTGGGTGCCCTGCTTCCCATGTATGTAAAATGGTCTAGCACGTGGAGCGGGTGTTCATTCTTTGGAGTTGAGTAGATTTTATTTTTCGGTCACTAAAACAAATATAGAAAAGCTCCAGACTTTTGTTAATAGATGCCTACGCCGGATATTAGGAATTAGGTGGCCAGAAAAGATAACTACTATCGATTTGTGGGAGAGAACTAGACAAAAGCCAATAGCCCAAGACATCACAAAACGAAAATGGAGCTGGATAGAACACACCCGAGTCAGAAACCCCATTGACTACGAAAAACATGCTGAGAATTACTCCCTTAGAGCACGTGAGAGGAAGCGAGCAGTGAGTCTTAAGGTTGCCTTGTCCCCGTACAAGGACAACCTAGGTGTCGGCCATGAACCAGTTTTCTCTCTATCTATACCTTGTCCCAATCGTCCTTCGTGCAGAACTCTGCATTCGTAAAGAATGTGTTCTATTGTTTCGTCGTCCTCCATGCAATGGCGACACCTTGTGTCGTAATTTTCCTTTCACCGTCCGAGGTAAGCACCAATTGGACAGTGTCCGATCCGGAACTGGGCTAGGACTGCCTGTTCCGCACGATTCAGTTGCCACCATGCATCTCTTTTGTCTAGTCTACTCATTGCTTTGTGAAGCTCACGTCCCTCGTCCGAAGAATCCCAGCCGTCGTGCCAAAGTGTCAACATGCGTTTGTCGACCAGGGATCGCACACTTTGATAAGAGTACGGTTCATTATGTTCGAGCGCCGTTGCGACCGCGGTTTTCGCGAGCTGGTCAGCCAAGTCGTGGCTGACCACCCCACAATGGGCGGGCACCCATTGCAAAGTAACGTTCACTCCGAATCGTAGGAGACGCCTTCCGACCGTGAAAAGGACTATGTCGTTCGCTGACACAGTCCCGTTACGTACCATCATGGTCACCCAGTCCAGTGCCTGGAACTTTGCTTCGAGTTCAGCCTCGAGGCTGCTTTTCTGCTGACAGGATCCCCTGAGCTCGTCACTTTCGGGATTGCCAGAGAGTCGGACTACCGCCCCGTACCCAGCTTTCACCGTTCCCTCGAGCGTCTGCACAGAGCCGTCTGTGTAGATGGTGGTTACTCCGGCTGGATATGAAGCTATAGTCTCTCTGGCTGCTTGTAGGGGTGCCTCGTCACCACTGGGTCAAGTAGGTCCTTCCGAATCGTCGGCATGCCGAGGGCCTACATCGGGAAGATAGAACCGGACGGGGAAAGAGCAGCCCGCTCCACCGGCAGATTCGCCTCTCTGACCAACCCACGCGCAACATGCATGAAGCAGGGCCGGTTTTTGAGGCGTCTCCTATCCTCCCAGTTGTCGACCAGACTTCTGAGTGGGCATCCATCTTCCAGCCGCATATATCTCTCGTGAGCTAGTATGACGGCTCGCTCTCTGCGCAATTTCAACGGTGGAATGTTTGCCATAATCTCACCAGCGGCAATTGGCGTTGTCCTAAAGGTTCCACAGATTAGTCTTATGGCTTGGTTCTGAACAACATCTAGGCTTGCTAGGGTCGTTTGCGAAGCCCAGACCTGAACAGGAAGACTGTAGTCCAAGTGAGAGCGTACTGCACCCATGTACAGTCCTCTCAGCACATCCGCTCTCGCTCCTTCAATATATCACGACCCAGCGTAAACCATGAGTAAACCGACTTCGAGTGGTTTACCTCAAGGCTCCACATTCTGGCGTAGCAGGATAGAGTTGTTAATGCCTGCTGGAGAGTGCCAATGAGCTGTTGGCGATCCCTCCCTGACTCCCACAACACGATATCATCTGCAAACAACAGCTTCTAACATTGCAAAAGGGCCGGCAAGTCATTGATATAGACCAAAAAAAGCGTACAGCTGATAGGACACACCCTGCGAAAACCAGATACCAATGCGGCAAGGCAGGCACTAGACTGGAACCCACAAGGAAAGAGGAAAGTGGGCAGACCCAAGCAAACAAGGAAGAGGTCAGTCATCAGTGAAGCTGAGGGTAATGGAATGACATGGGAGCAGATATAGAAAGCTGCTCAGAACCGAGTTCGGTGGAGAGATGTGGCTGCGGCCCTATGCTCCCCTGGGAGTACACAGGATTAAGTAAGTAGGTAAGTCTGTTTTTCTATTGGTCATAGGAATGTTACCTATTACATCTGCTTAAATCCCAATAGAAAGAACAGTATTTCAGACAGGACGATGGAGTGAATCTTCAGTGGGCTTAAGTGTTTCAAGAGTCAACTCTTTGGACAATTATAAAGAAGGGTTGTGTTATCTTTTTTTTCTATTTATATTTCCATCACTCTATACAAATTTATGATCTGCACCTGGTTTGGAGAGATGGGCCACTACTCATCATCCCCCCCAAAAAAACACGCAACAAAAAATATGACATCTGAGAGTTGAACTGTCCAATGATGTTGTGATGATAAAACATAAGCACTTCTTAGTTGCACGCTTCTCAAACTTTTGAGGCTTAATCAATCTTCAGTCTCAATATTAAATTCATCTTATCATTTAGTTATTTCTTTTTCTCAAGCGTTTCGTGTATTGAATAAAAAAAATATTTTTTGTTTACTTCGTATAATATCTCATCTCCATTCAAAAGTGTTATCACACACACACACTCATAAAGTAATGAGCTCAGACAGACTCTCAACCAAAGTTAATTATACCTTGTTCTATCTCATACCTTGTTCTATCTCATACTTTGTTCTATCTCATACCTTGTTCTATCTCATACCTTGTTCTATCTCATACCTTGTTATATCTCATACCTTGTTCTATCTCATACCTTGTTCTATCTCATACTTTGTTCTATCTCATACCTTGTTCTATCTCATACCTTGTTCTATCTCATACCTTGTTCTATCTCATACCTTGTTCTATCTCATACCTTGTTCTATCTCATACCTTGTTCTATCTCATACCTTGTTCTATATCATACCTTGTTCTATCTCATACCTTGTTCTATCTCATACCTTGTTCTATCTCATATTTTGTTCTATCACATACCTTGTTCTATCTCATACCTTGTTCTATCTCATACTTTGTTCTATCACATACCTTGTTCTATCTCATACTTTGTTCTATCTCATACCTTGTTCTATCTCATACTTTGTTCTATCACATACCTTGTTCTATCTCATACCTTGTTCTATCACATATACTTTGTAGTATCTTATACTTATACTTTGTTCTATCACATTTTTATATCTTGTTCTATTTAATACTTATATCTTGCTCTCATGCATATAAACAAACTTGTTTTGGTAATTTTAACTTAAAGTAATGTCTAAAATAAGACACTACAATATTACTTGAAGAGTACTCAAAATATGAAATGACATTGACAATGTGTGACAAGATGACGTAGAATTGTATTACACACGCTTCACCAACTTTACAGACAAACATCTCTCTCTCTCTCTCTCTCTCTGTCTCTCTCTCTCTCTCTCTCTCTGTCTGTCTCTCTCTCCTCCCCCTCTCATCTGTCACAGACTAAATATTGGGGAACACAAAAATAAAATACTTCAAGAAGCCTTAGTCCTAGCAGATCTCAGTTTTCTGTCTGTATTGGTGAAGTTGGAAGCCATAACAAGCGACACTGGTCAACAAGGACGACTCAAAACGTCTAGTGGCTATTTCAAGTATAATAACTTCCCTAAGTGGTGGTCAGATCTATTGCTTGTAGTGTTCAGCCGTCCCTCTACGTTGTTCTGATTGGTCAACATAATTATTTACTAAAGTTTACAGAGAAAAGCACAGTACCTGAACAACTAGATCTAAGAGTAAGTTTATCTTTCCCATTTTCTATTAGGCTAATGAACTTATTTATTAGTCAATATTATAATAGACAACGTCATATAAAACATAGCCACGCGCAAGTTCTTGCATTTTTCTTTATTATTTGTATTGACAAATTCAAGAGACAAAATTTTAGTTTCAGAAATCAAGGAAAACATTGAGAAAAGTGCACAATTGAGGACATAAAAAAATCTTGAATCGAAAAAACTTGATTAATGCTTCCCGCATATGTCACCAATTGTCAACTCTCAAATGTTGACTGGTTTTCTTTTAAATGTGTGAAATTATCATTCCATCAATCCAGGGCCTGGGCAGGATTTGTGTGGAGACCCGTACTCTCTTAACAATAGTTTATAAAAATGTATTTGTAGATTATGATTCCGAGTTGTATGTATTATGTTCTGCTGGAGGCTGGTGTGGACAGTATAAAAGCACTAATTACCATTGGACAGCTGCGCTGGGTCGGATACCTGTCCCGCATGGATGACGACCGCATGCCAAAGGCGATATTATTTGGCGAGCTTAAAGGAAGACGGCGTTACAGAGGTGCCCCTCCCCCCGGTTAGCGCTATAAAGATCAGTTCGGGCGCCATTTCGCCCTTACTGGCATTCATGAAAATAGCTGGCAGCAGATGGCCTCTAAAAGATACAGTTGGAGAGTTCTCACAAAGGCTGCGGGACACACATTGAAGACCAAAAGGAAATCCTTTATGGAAGACAGGCGCAGAAAACGGAAAGAGCACTTAAATAGACCGCCGGTGGACAACAGCTTTGTCTGCACTAGATGCGGAAATATATGCAGGTCGCGCCTGGGTCTGTGTTGTCACGTGAAACAGTGCACTCATCCTTAGTCTTCGGAATCGAAGACATTGCCGTTATTATATGTATTATTACTACTTTACTTTGTAAGTCGTCTATCCTAAAGTGTCTCTAACTTTTGCAAATTTTAGTATTGGAATTAGGGCCTACTTTAGTCAAAGCTGAATATTTGTTTATGAATCTCACGGCTCCATTTTGCGTCTGTTCTAAATTCTTTATGTTTTCTTAAGTTCAGAGGTTCAAACTGATGATGCATATTCTGTATTGGTTGAACCAAGGCCACATATTATCTTAGTTTTAGGATTTTGTTTGGTATATAAAATTCTTTAAATAAACTCTAAATGTTTTGTTAGATTTTTTAAAACGAATTTCATCAATATCGAGATTTTATTATATTCTTTTTCATTTATCATAACACCTAGGTATTTTATATTTTAGTGTGTGTAACTAGATTATCATGGATACGATAATTAGTTTTTATTTGTATAAGTTGTTGTTGTTGTGTTACTTTTAATGGTTTAGATTTGTTTTGGGAGGTGGAAAGATGTGCTCCAATTTGATTTCCATTTCTGAATAGAGATCCAAAGTTCATTGAGTTTTATTGTTCAATAGATCACTCCGGTATTATGCTATTCACTGTGGGTATGTTTCAGAGCCGCTGCTCTAAGGTTATCACCATCTACTTTCAACTCTCCACCTGTATAAATATTTAAATTTATTTCTCTCCAACTTCTGTAACGACTAATTAAACATTAGTGAAACAGGTGTTAGCTGTGAGGGAGGGTGTCAGGCGGAGGTAGGAACAAGATTCTGTGACTTCTTTGATTTGACTTCAAATGACTTACTTTATGGGACGCATGTACAATGTATTCAGGAGGAAAAAATGTTATCACGTAGTGTTCTCCCATCTATTTCTATATTGACTTTTTTACAACTCTGTCTGTCTGTCTGTCTGGTAAATAGTTTGTACACGTTATTCTTCCCACACCCATTCTCGGATCAAGTTGAAACTTTGCACAAGTAAATTCCTTGACATAGACATAAATAAAAGACATAAATTAAAAAACAAATTAATTAACCAATTAGTCAATTAACTACTGGTATTAATGATTATGTTTGATACCCACAAGGGAAATAAATGCTTCAGCATTTACAGATATGGCTATATATGTAGGGTTTGGTCCCCTTATATAATTGTTCACATTATTTCTCAGATACCCATTCTTCGATCAAAAAAAAAGTTGAAATTTTAAGTAATTATTTATTGTACCTAACATAATTCGAATCAATTAAAAAATAACTTCTACGTTATTGAGATACATAGCTGTAAGTGCCTAACCTTATTATTTTCTAAAGGAGATAAATCGTATGCAAAAATTTCAGCTTGATCCTAGATTGGGTGTTGAAAACACCAAACTTTTTACCAAGCAGACAGACGGACAGACAGATTGAGTTGATATAAGATTTGTACAAATTCTGACCACACTTAGAGAGCGATAGAAAATAATAAATACTAATTGACCTAGTCCATGCCCTCACAACCAATGTATTAAGCTTTTTGATAGTTTTTTTTTTGTAATTACAGACAGACGGACAGACAGATTGAGTTGATATAAGATTTGTACAAATTCTGACCACACTTAGAGAGCGATAGAAAATAATAAATACTAATTGACCTAGTCCATGCCCTCACAACCAATGTATTAAGCTTTTTGATAGTTTTTTTTTTGTAATTACAAAATCATTAGCATTGTGTTATGTAATATAAGCAGTTAAACATTCTTACGCTGTGAAATCAAGAATAGCCCTTATGTAAATTAATAGGCCAGAATGTTTGCCGATTGGTAAAATGCTTGGCTTTGAGGGGGTAAGAACTTGCATCTCGTTGAAGACTTAATCTTAGTTTAGAAAAAAAAAAGCCGGTCAGTCTTTGTCCTGGCCACAAGACACCCTCGTTAACCATCGCCATAGTAATAAAAGCTTTACATCATTTGTTTCATAGACCGCAAAGAGAAGTTTATATTTTGTTCTAGACTGGGTGGTAATCGTAGAGTTGCATCAGAATAGACTTCCATGCTGAATGTTCTATTTCTTTAGTCAGATTCTGTTGGTACATTTATCTCTCGTCTTGTTCAATACATCACGAAATTTAATCTATTCTTTAATTTGACCACGAAATGACAAAAAAAAAAAAAAGAACAAAATACTTAGAACTTTCTTAAGGCTATGAAATTTTTTTCCACTCTTCTCCCTGTGCTATTGTATGAATAGAGAGAAGAAAAAAAACACACTATCACATGACTTAGATTACATTTTCGGACAGTGGCCCTTCCCTTTCCTTGACCAAAATGACCAACTCCCGAGACATTCTGTAAGAAGAATAAAGAGTTTAATTACCCTACGATCAATGGGAAGTAGTTTACTCATCACCACCCCTCCTCCTCCTCCCAATGTGCCAGGGGCTTCCTCAGGCTCCCCATTCCAGCCAGATCAATCTTACAATGTGAAAGATTCTTTCAAGGGAAAAAAAAGACAAATTGTTTCTCGTAAAGATGCTGCTATTTTGGTAGATTGTTCTAATGTATGTGGGAGGGGGAATAGTCATCAATATTTGTGTGAATGGAGATATATCCATCATCCGGACTTGAATGATATTTCGGAAATTATTTTGAAATCGATTTTATTTAATTTCTCTAAAACTGAATGCATAAATAATTATCTTTAACAAAACAAAACAAAAAAACAACAATCAATCCTGATAGCTTTTATAACATAGTATTATAGTAAAACTGTTTGTTTACACTGTTAAATAGTTAAATAGTAATTCAATCGATCAAGCACACATGTGATGTTAATACATTTCATCTGCTGACGTAGAAAACTTCGGTATGGACCGCCTATAGACAAACCAAAAGCAACATCTCGGCCATAAAAGGATAACAGAGATATTAACAGGGTCAAAACAATACAGTAGAAGTATGCTCCTACTTGAATGGCAGCGTTTTTTCTTGAATGTAAGATTTGATAAAACGCTTTATGTTACGTATCATCTCGTCACATTGTGTTGTACCAATTGAATTTTTACGCTCACCAACCACATGCAAAAAGATATAGTACCAAAACACATGAGACCAGCATATCATAAGTTTAGAAGCTGAGCTTTTGTATATTTTTTTTTTCTTTTTTTTTTGGGGGGGGGGGGGTAAGTTGACTTTTATAGAGACTTATATATAGACTCTTCTGCCAAGAAACTGCCGATAGACGTTTCAAATAACAATACGAAAAGGAAAACTGGCTGGTTCCTTAATGTTACCTGTACCTGCGTTGTATTAGGACAGAGATATCTCTCTAGACTAGGGCTCTACAGTCTCATGAAAAAGTGTTCTCAACGATGAGTCATAGTCATTGTACAACTGATAGAAGATAACAAACAAAATTGCCAGGACTTGCACGATTGAAGGAATTGTTCAAAGACATCTCGAAACAAAAGTGAAAGACTAGGCAAAGTGTATTAGTATTGCAACTTGAAATAGCACATTAGTCATTTGTCATAATATAAAAATTATTAAGTCTCTTAACACGCTGACCTTAAACAAATTTACGTATATTAGTGACATAACATTATAAATATAATTACATATTAGGTATATAACGCTAATTTAAACTTGCATATGGGCCTGATTTTTTGCGGGAATCTGTAAATTGAAATCAGCTAAACGTCTCATGAGATATGAGTGAAATAACTAGAAAATAAGGCTCTAGTGCATTGTGGGAAGTCCGATCATTGAGTTTTGATATCATTTTTTTTCTTATCACAATAAAATTATTTTCATTCAAATGACCCTAGGACACTTCTCGGACTGCACGTGATAGCTAAGCAAAAATAGACCTGGAGATAATAATTTCCTATCAAAATCATCAAAATTATGTGCTTTATATTGAAGCTAGGATGAGAGCCAAGAGGAATACATGCTTAATGTTGGAATGGTTTCAAGTTTTTAGAAAAGAAAAATGTCAGTTTCTTGAGATGTTATGATTTCAACAGAAAATCAAAGAGTTAAGTTTATCTTCTGATGTCTACAAATTAGTGAACTACAGTTTAGATTTTTTTACTTACCTCGACATCAAAACATTGCACATCATTTTTTATTTTATTACTTTTACATTAAGAATAAGTGTTTTTACTATATGTCAAGTTAGTGCTAGATGATGTATAACATTAATTTTATATAAATGTGTTTGAAGTTGTTTCATTTTTAGAGATATGACTAAATCTTTGTAAATGTGTACGTCTGTCTGAGGGTTTGACGAGTCGGTTTTATAGGCGTTTCTGTTTGTTTGTTTTTTAAAATAAAGTTGATCTTCTTTAGGGGATATTTATTAGGTTAATCTTTTATTTAGAACTTTTGGATTCAGGTATAGGTATAGACACAAGTTGTAGCTGGTCCAGTGAATTTGTTGTGAATAGAAATGATGTTAAGCTGATGTATTTTGTGTTCATGACAAAGCCCACTCTGCCTGTCAGGTACACATTTTGTGTTCATGACAAAGCCCACTCTGCCTGTCAGGTACACATTTTGTGTTCATGACAAAGCCCACTCTGCCTGTCAGGTACACATTTTGTGTTCATGACAAAGCCCACTCTGCCTGTCAGGTACACATTTTGTGTTCATGACAAAGCCCACTCTGCCTGTCAGGTACACATTTTGTGTTCATGACAAAGCCCACTCTGCCTGTCAGGTACACATTTTGTGTTCATGACAAAGCCCACTCTGCCTGTCAGGTACACATTTTGTGTTCATGACAAAGCCCACTCTGCCTGTCAGGTACACATTTTGTGTTCATGACAAAGCCCACTCTGCCTGTCAGGTACACATTTTGAACATGTTATTTCTACCACTACCTATTCTCAAATGAATTTAAAACTTTGCACAATTAACTAAAACATGAATCAATTATGAAAAAAAAATTAGTCAATTAAATACTGGTACCTATTTAATTCTGTTTAATATGAATAAGGGAACAAATCTTACTGGACTGAATGCCTGTAAACGTTGAGTAATTTCCCTTAGATAGGCTTTTTGTTTAATTGTCTTTTTTTAACTTTTCTCGTTTCACTGTGTCAATACTTCTATAGTGTAGGCTATATCAGTGTTTCCTTTGAGTATACCAAGAATTGGCATTGGCACAAACATAAAACATCTGGACTTATCACATATATAACTTAAGGCCTTTTCCTAAATAAACATAGTGAAGTATGCTGCCAGTATCAAAAGTTCAATTAAACAACTAACCACAACCAGTTAGAGTTTTGAGTCCATTGATTTTACATAATACTATTATACATTTCACTTATTTCAGAAATATTACGAATCAGATCAATAATTGCTTACACAACTTTCCATATGTGGTCATTATTTGGTGTCATCACGAACAATATATAGATGCTTGAAGAAGCCAGGCATAGAGTTTTTAGATGCATTGGTCAAGAAATGTACTTAAAAACAAAATACCAAACAAAATCAAGAAAGTGGAGGGAAACAAGGAACAAAATGGCAAAGGAGAAATGTTGTTTCAAAAATAAGGTGAAAGGAGCAGACTATAAACTTTGATTTCTTTTAGAAAACCTTACGAACAAAATCCTTCAGGAGCTTTCTGGCGTGAGGCATGCAATCAGAAATAAATAAAGAGAGTGGGAGAGTGAAATAAAGAGCGTGGAAAGCACAGACACAGAGAGAGAGAGAAACAAATAAGAGGAATAAAGAGAAAAACATATTGACAGTATTATTGAAACATTCACTTTCTTTTTTTTTCCTTCTAAACACACACCTGAATCAACGACTCGACTTAATAACCGATCTGATATGCGCGCCTACTATTTATCTTGTCGTTCACGCCCATGTATCAGCGTAGTTTGAGATAAGTCTAGCCAGCACTCAGACTCAGTCGTAGCTCGCGCTATCAGTGAGTAGTGAGAGTGAAGTCTCCGAGATACTCACGTACAAAACTATATACACACACACGAGCACATATCATGTTACTAATGATCTAATTCTTCTTATAGATATAAAAAAAAAAGAAAACTTCTCAAGGTTGTAATAATCTGGTTCTACTAATTAAAAGAAGCCCATCTTGGTGTATGTAAGTCTCTGACATAAGTAGACAATTTTTAATTAATTTTTGGAATACCTAAAGCTTGTTATTAAGCAATACAAGACCAGCAAAGTAGTCACACTACAAGTTCTCTACAACATGAAGTAAACAGAGTGGAGAAATAGTATAATATTTGAGTTCAGACTTAATAAGGCTTTACATTAACCCATGTTCAGTAAACAAAAAGTTCCCCTCGCAGATCATGCGGTCTATAGGGCAGATGAGGTCAAGGTCATCTGGAGGTTCGGCAACGGACTGGTACAGCGTTTGACTTCCTGGTGAAGACTGGGAGGGGGGGGGGGTACTTTCGAAATCTTTAGGGCGCCTCCCAGTTGTGAAAACGTAAAGCGGTAGGTCGTTGTGCTGGCCACATGACACCCTCCTTAACCGTGGGCCACAAAAAACAGTTGTCAACTGAAACTGAAGCTTGAGATGGATTATGTGGATTATGAGGATGAGATAGTAATAATCATGTACCAGTGTAGGTAGTACCCTGTTGGTGTGTGTGTGTCTGTGTGTGTGTGTGTAAATCTAGAAGCTGTTATTCAAACAAGGCGAGACATTGCAAAAAAAAAAAAATAATTAGATTACAGACAAGTTTGTATTGATCATTGAAACGCTTGGCTAAAAGTTAATCGTGAGGATTTTAAACATACTCAGGGAAATAGATAGATAGGTAGATAGATAGATATAGATAATATAGATAGATAGATAGATAGATAGATAGATAGATAGATAGATAGATAGATAGATAGATAGATATAGATATAGATATAGATAGATAGATAGATAGATAGATAGATAGATAGATAGATAGATAGATAGATAGATAGATATAGATATAGATATAGATAGATAGATAGATAGATAGATAGATAGATAGATAGATAGATAGATAGATAGATAGATAGATAGATAGATAGATAGATAGATAGACGGGACAGAAAAGAATAGAATAAGACTCTTGATAACAACTTCTCTTTTAGTGAGTTATCTGCTCTTAACAAGATACGACACTAATTATTTATTTCACTCTATCGTCAAACAACGACTCATAAAAATATACAAAGTTAGAAACAGCTACGACCGGTCACTCTGATGTTTCACATTAAAGACGACATAATGAAATTTCTCTTAACGACATGATGGAGCAGTCTAAACCAGTTTCTCTGGAGATTAAGGCGGGGGAATGGGGGGGGGGGGGTGATCACGTCATGTACAAAGTGGCTCAAAATCTTTAAATAGCTAGATCTAGCTTATAAGACAATGAATCAGGTAGTGAAAAATATGTTGGACTAACGAAGGCAATGTCCTGTTTCGAATTAACATTATAATATTTAGTGATTATATATTCTAGTCAAACAAGGTTTAAACCACTTTAAGCCGAGTTAACGTAAAATATTTTTTTCTGGTTTTATGTTGTTATAATATTTTATGAAATCAAACTATTTAAAAATACATTACCAGTATTTAGCGTCCTATATTTAACTCTAACCAAACCTTTAAAGACAGGACTACCGTTTTGTTTTAGAGGCACGATAATTACAGAAACAGAAACCTTTGAAGTTTGGTCTTTCATAGATATTTCTAGTTCTTAAACAGAAAGATGTTTTTAATGTTGTCAGTCAGATTTATATGCTAGGAATATTAACTAGATCGTACGAGATCGAGTCTTACAGAAACGATTTTAAATGTATAAAGTTTTAACTCATATCTATTACGTATCCAAGTATCGATCTATTGTATTATCTACTATCAATCAATCAATCAATCTATCTATCCATCTATCTATCTAGCTATCTATCTAACTAAATCAATCTGTTCCTCTCTCAAATTAGGCAGATGTAGGTCTTTGCCAACCAATTTTTCTGTAAGTTTAAACTAAATAGCGTGCAGTTATCAGAGCAAACCTTACATTATTAAATTATTTTTTTTCCCATCAAGAGCTGTGAACTGGTTTCTTACCAGCGTAAAAACTTTCAGATAACATCGTTACTGTTGACTTTGAAACTGCCAGATTTAAACCTTTGCTTGTCTGGCATAAATGTCAAGTTCTGTTTTATTGCAAGGAACTTTTTTTTTTCTTGGACGTTCTTCTCAGTTTGTTTCTGTCTTTAAAAACATCATAAAAGAAACAAAGAGAAAAAAATGCTCTTAATAAAAATAACAATTAATAAAAATGTCGATGAATGTTTCATCTATTTAAAACAAGCAAAATTAGAACTGATAATAGTAGGCCCAAAAATAAAAATATAAAAAAAAAAATAATAAACAATCCACAGAATGTAGGAATGTAAAGGAATATTTCAAACTTACAGTTGACAAAAAAAATCAATGCAATATTTTATTTGAAGCAAAAAAATATGTTTAGCTCTAATAAAATACCAAGCCCACGACTGTGTTTCAATAATATATTTGTTTCCATTTAGGCTACAGACACACAGGATGAAAACATTGGAGTTTTTAAGACTTGCTTTTTTATTTATTCATGTAAGCGCTGTTAACTCAAGCCCATCTGTCTTGCTGATTCTAATTAGGAAACAGTCAAAAGACTTAGTTAGTATTTTTTGAACAGATAAATCTCCGCGTGTACAAATATACAATGATGGAGTGGGCCGGAAGAAAAAATTAACAATTCTGTACAGAAATCTGTTCTTTTAACTTAGAATATGTATTTCAAACTATTCTCAACTGTTCCTTTAAATAGAAATACCGGACAAATCGTTAGGGTGGAAAAATTAAATTGGGGGGTGGGGGCGATTATAAAGCAAACTAGGCCTTTTTTTAAAGTGAAAAGTCTAATAATAGTTATATTTTTAAAAAAATCTGCAACGGATATCTCAACATCACAATACCGCTATCACAATACCACTATCACAATACCACTATCACAATACCACTATCACAATACCACTATCCCATAATATCAGAAAAACTAAAAAAAGAGAACAAAATAGAAAAAATAGAAAAACCTAAACTTAAAGATTAAGCGACTATGGAAAAATAACAAAATACCCTGTTGTTATATCAACCCAGGGGATAGTGACAACTGACCACTAAGACATATTCGAAGTCCTAACGCATTTTTAAGAAGATCATCGTCACCTGCAGAAATGCCACATCATCGGAAAATTTCTCAGCCGACACTGTTACGGGAACTACAATAAATTATGTTTAAAGAAGCTCGACCCTAGCAGCGCAAGAGAATGAAAATTAATTCATTTCTACAATAATAAGAATAAGAAGACATTTTTGTCTGTCGACGTCTTTGTTGTTTGCTTTATAATTTTCACTTGCCTGTAGAGCTTAGAGCAGCAGATCTTAACCTGCGAGTTGGGGGCTGAAGGACGATTTCACAGCGTTCGCCTGACACAAATATTAAAATCTCTCTCCTGACGACTAAAACTTGACATTCAGCAAAGTGTTTCCATTGGGAATAACTTGGTTTTCTAATTATTATTATCATTGTCACTTGAGGATAAATGTTGCATACAACTGAATCAGACCGATTTCAAACATTTTTATTGTTAAAGCATAAATAGGTTTCCAATACAGTCCATCATTTGGTGTGCTACGTCATTGCGAATTCATGGATATTGAATTATTATTTCTTTTGTGAAGATTTAGTCTAGTCGCGATGTCATTGTAAAGAACTTCCGTTTATAGTTAGTAATACGCCATTGCTTATGTAGTTCCTGTTATTGAAGATATTTTTGTATTATCACATTGAAGAACCTTTGAAAATGGATGTCAAAGAAAAGAACGTTAAGAAAAGAACACATATAATGATGATGTTGTGCGGTAACATTTTGCTCCAATAGTTAAAGAAGGAATGGAAAAATTCCATTGTGTCATTCGTAACGAAGGTTTATTAGCCGAAACTGTGAAGGCAAACAAACTGGCACGCGATTTCAGGATTTGTTTTCAAAGAGTTCTATTGGGTTTGATGCGCCAACAATGTTCTGAATGTTTCCGCTATTTCCCACTGAAGACAGGTGGCTGTCGAGAGGCAAAGTTCTCAAATGTGTTGATGTTTTTTTGTATCTACGTAATCAATTCAAACATTGTTTTTTTTTATTAGAAAGCGAAACCACAGAAGCACCTTATAAACGATACATATTTATTATTTTTAGCAATCAATAATTATAAAATTGAAAATGATAGATAGATAGATAGATAGATAGATAGATAGATAGATAGATAGATAGATAGATAGATAGATAGATAGATAGATAGATAGATAGATAGATATTGAAATAATACAACTCTATTTGATTTTATATATGGCAATGCTTTCATAGTTTCTATTTCATTTTCCCGCCAACTTTTTACATTAAATATCGTCTGCTCTCTCTTCATTATTGATATTTGAAATGCTTTGTGGCACCAGAGTTTCAGATAAGGAACTCATCAAGTGTTCTTAATTCATGCTCAGTTTCTAGAACTGATCCAAAAGAATGACAGAAAGCATTGATGGCACTGATTTCTACATCTACTAGGTAATTCCAACGCTCAGGAGGATACAATTTTCAGTGTGGTTTGCGCTCTCGAATGTCGTTTGGTTGTCTCCATGGGCCCAGATTCATACCCTGCCCGGTTCCACCCCCAGTCGTCTTGCGAGAGATTGGGACTAGGAAGTAGATTATTTTTAACTCTGGAGGAACATTCGAAACATTAGGCAAACATTTTACAAACATTTTGCAACAAACTTCAACACGGCTAGGCAGTTGTGGCTGCGAAGGACAGAGAGATAGGCCTAACCGTCGCCAAGATATTTCACTAGGCTGACAAACTCCCCAATGATCCTGGCACAAGTTAACCGCCTTCCCCTTGTCATTTAAAGTTGTTGCGCCACGCATTTTAACCCAAACTAAACCAGCAGACAAGGATCAGGGCTGGGCTGTCAGAGGCTATTTTAAAACCTATGCCACCTAGATGTCGGGTACTTATGTTAAAATATCTAGTGCAATGTGCCTTGCTAATGATAAGACTATCTTGAAATGGAGCTTAGTCATGTGTTAGTCTTCATCTGAAATACCTCTGCGTTTCTTGACTGTACAATTGTATCAGTATTGGAGTAGTGCTGTCTTGGTTTTATTTCCTTATCACAGAAGATAGACAACACACACACACAAACCAGACTTTCCATGTGAGTTTAATTAAAAGAGCTCAGGACGCTCAGGAGTTTCTCTTTGTCTCTTGGTATATTCTTTTGTTGTCGTTTTCTTATTGAGCTCCTATAATCTTTCTGTCTCTCTTTTGTAGCCTAGCACTGCTTTTGTTTCTTGATCAGACGTACACTCACACACACACACACACTCTCACACACACACAACAGTCGTTGTTTTCTTCACGTCCCCTTTCTCTATCCGCTATCTTTTTTTTAATTCACTCCTGCTCTCTCTCTCCATCTCTCTCTCCATCTCTCTCTCTCTCTCTCTCTCCATCTCTCTCTCCATCTCTCTCTGCTCACTCTCTCCATCTCTCTCTCCATCTCTCTCTCCATCTCTCTCTCTCCATCTCTCTCTCTCTCTCTCCATCTCTCTCTCTGCTCTCTCTCTCCATCTCTCTCTCCATCTCTCTCTCTCCATCTCTCTCTCTCCATCTCTCTCTCCATCTCTCTCTCTCTCTCTCTCTCTCCATCTCTCTCTCCATCTCTCTCTGCTCTCTCTCTCCATCTCTCTCTCCATCTCTCTCTCCATCTCTCTCTCTCTCTCCATCTCTCTCTCCATCTCTCTCTCCATCTCTCTCTCTCTGCTCTCTCTCTCCATCTCTCTCTCCATCTCTCTCTCTCTCTCTCTCCATCTCTCTCTCCATCTCTCTCTGCTCTCTCTCTCCATCTCTCTCTCCATCTCTCTCTGCTCTCTCTCTCCATCTCTCTCTCTCTCTCTCTCCACATTTTTCCCATTTTAAAATTGTATCAGACAGAACTATTTTTTTTTAACTAAAATAATGTCCCAGATAACACAGGACTCATCATGACCTCGCCACATTTTTAATTATTGCTAAAAAAATGAGTTTACCTATGAGGATGAAAATTCTAGAACTCCGATTGACAGATAGTCCATTAAATTAAGATCATCATTGATAGGAACCAAAACCACGCGTGCACTGTGAGATGTTATACACGTGAAGGGCAGAGTGTCCTAGCAGTTCAACTAAGGATGAAATTGTCTCAAAGTTAAGAATTATTTCAGTTTCAATGTTACACAAAAAAAAAAGATTGGAGGATCAACAGGATGTACCGAATAGCCTTTGTGTATTTCTTTCCGAAATCAAAGCAATCAATAAAATCAAAAAACATGGTCCGCACTCCTTATGACCCCCATTAGATCTATAGAAATTAAATCAATATATCAAATCAATAAATCAATGTCAACATCAATCTCGATAAATCAGTGTGACTCGAACAATAACTCTAATTGTCAAAGCTTCTCGTGCTCTGCTGTTATTTAAAGTATGATAACACTAGTTGGCTTGTCACTTGATCTAATTCTGGGCTTTTGGAATATGGAATGTTACATTCAAACATAATCGACCAAATGTCATTTATGAGCTGCCATATCAGTAGCATCGTTTCAAATGTTTACAGACAATTGTTTTTCGTACCACTAAGTAAGAAGGCGCAGTGGCTGCGTGGTAAAGAACTTAGCATTCGAACCGGGGATCCCGGGTTTGAACCCATATGAAGACTGGGATTTTTAATTTCGGGTTTTGTTTGTGTTTTGGTCAACGTGGGCCAACCCCCCCGTGTGGAGAAAGATTTCTATAATGGTGACAGGATTTCTAAATGTTAGGTCTTGGCTGCTTCTCTGCCATCGCTCTGCTAAGTCACATTTAGTCTCAGTTCTGCATCTTCCCCTATTGACAAGAACTGCAAGAAAGGATTTCAGTTGGCACACTGATCCAGAATAAAGTTACAAATTATAGACGATTAAGATAGATATAGATAGATAGATAGATAGATTAGATAAGATAAGGTAGATAGATAAATAGATAAGATTAGATAGATAGATAAGACAAGATAAGATAGGATAAGATAAGGTGAGATAAGATAAGATAGGATAGGATAGAAAGGAAAGCAGACAAAGATACTATATGTACGAAAACAAAAGAAAAAGAAAATGCAATGGCAGTGTGTGGCCTTGTAAACGCATCGATCTATGTGTGTGTGAGTTTGTATGTATATAATTATGATCGCGTGTATGCATGTGTGTGTGTTTATGCCCATGGGCCCAGATTCATGTCACCATACAATTGGATCTTGAAATGTGCCATTCTTCAGTTTCGTGCTGCACATTGGTTCATTCCCATGTCACGTGACTGGTAAATGTATACTTTCTATCACCCAGGCCGCATGTCATTAGCCAAATCTATGAACTTGTCAAACGATGCAGGCACGTGATAAAAAAGAACTTAGCGTGTATTGAATGTTGATTCCTGTTATAACATGCCAGATCCTAACGCTTTCTATGAGAATAGTTTATTGCAGCTTCTCATATCAGGTTTGTCAACGATACCCGGAATCAGTGTATTTAGTGCAATGTGTATCCGTGAAAACCCAGAGACTATCACCACATGAAATGTTCAGGCAAAACAACAACAACAAAAATAATGTTTCAAAATTAATTTAAAAAAAAAAACGACAGTATTATTCCAATATACACCAATCACTCCAGATTTAGTTCGGGAAAAGTAAATGCGGTTGGGCGTTATGCTGGCCACATGATAGCCTCGTTAACCGTGGGCCACAGAAACAGATGACCTTTACATCATCTGCCATATAGATAGCAGTCTGAAAGTGGAACTTTTTTTTTCAGATTTAGTACAATATAAGACGATTAAAGATGATAGATAGGTTATCGTATCTTATCTTATCTATGTATCTATCTATATATATATTTATCTATCTATCTATCTATCTATCTAATCTATCTATCTATATATCTATCTAATCTATCTATCTATATATCTATCTAATCTATCTATCTATATATCTATCTAATCTATCTATCTACATATCTATTTATTTATTTATCTATCTTTTCATCTATTTTATCTTATCTTATCTATCTATCTATATCTATCTTTATCGTCTATAACTTGTAACTTTATTCTGGATAGATAGATAGATAGATAGATAGATAGATAGATAGATAGATAGATAGATAAATGGCTCTAAATCAACACCAATAACAGTAAACTCAGGTGTACCTCAAGGAACAGTCTTGGGTCCACTACTATTTTTAATTTACATAAATGATTTACCAAATTGCATTAGTTCAGGAACAAAAGTCAGATTATTTGCAGACGATTGCATAATATATAGAACAATAAAAACAATACAAGACACAGATATTTTACAAAGAGAATTAGATGAATTACAGAAACGGGAATCAAATTGGAGCATGTCTTTCCACCCAGAAAAATGTCAGTTGTTAAGAGTAACAAAAAACTAAAACAAATTAATTCCACTTATCTTATTCATGGCAAACCAGTAACACAGACTAAAAACTCAAAATACCTAGGTGTTATAATAAATGAAAAACTGTCATGGAATCCACATATTGATGAAACTATAAAAAAATCAAACAAAGCATTAGGGTTTATTAAAAGAAATTTCTATAAATCAAATAAGAACATAAAACTAAAATGTTATTTAACCTTGGTTAGGCCAATAATAGAATATGCATCCACTGTTTGGGACCCCTCAACTCAAGAAAATATTAAGAAACTGGAACAAACACAAAATAGAGCAGTGAGATTCATAACAAACGCATATTCACATTTGACTAGAGTAACACCATTAGTAAAATCACTAAATTTAGAAAGCCTTCAGGACAGAAGACTCAAAAGTAAAGTAGCAATTATACATAAAACACTGAACCATAATCTTCAAATACAAAAACAAAATCTAATAAAATACTCTGAAAGACACAAAAATAAAGGCACATTCCTCGTCCCATATGCTAGGACAAATTTGTACAAATACTCCTTCTTCCCTAGTGCTATTAGAGCATGGAATGGGTTGCCTGAGCTAGCCAGAAAAACCAGTGGGGACTTGGCAGAATTTAAGTCATTGGTTAATATGCATGACTAAATGCATGACGCGTAGGACGTAATCATCTTCTTTTTTGAAGTAACGTCTGTATTATATAAGATAGACTGATTGATTGATTGATTGATTGATTGATTGACTGACG
This sequence comes from Biomphalaria sudanica, assembly GCA_036873155.1. Classification (NCBI taxonomy): domain Eukaryota; kingdom Metazoa; phylum Mollusca; class Gastropoda; family Planorbidae; genus Biomphalaria; species Biomphalaria sudanica. The sequence continues at coordinate 64,163 of JAZGLO010006434.1, read as the reverse complement.
ACATGCCTTTATTATAAAGAACTGTGACATACTGGTTCTGCACCTCAGCTGCTGTGTTAGGTGGGCAGAGGACTAGAAGAGAGGCCTTATCCTTCCTACCTTTAACATAATAAACAAAGAAAAGTTATTTTGAAACACTTATATTACAATGCACTAAAAAGTAAAAATAAAAACAAAAAGGCGTTGTGTGTACTTAGTTTGGTTAAGAATGAGTTCAGGTGAAACTCACAGCGCTTTTCTTTATCTACGTGGTAGTGGTTTGTATTGTAAGCTTTTTAGTATTTATTATTATTATTATTATTATTATCTATACGTCGCTTGACCATGCGGGACAAGACGCACACGCGCCGACTCTCTATCCCTCGATGAAAAAGTCATAGAAAAAGCTCTATCATTTCTGCAAGTCGGACTAGAGTTACCCCACGTAATTTTCGCGGCGACAGAGAAAAAAAAAGAGGGGGGGGGAACAAGTAATCTTCTCTGTATATATATGTCGCTCAACTACCCACCCTCACTAAAAAGCGGCGAATGCTACGCCGCGGGTCGGCTCTTTATTATTATTATCATCATTATTATTATTATTATCATCATCATCATTATCATTATTATTATTTTTATTATTATTATTAAGCCAATTATTAATTATTTTGCTCTTTATTAGTTTAGCCTTTTTTAAAGATACTTTAGCGTATGCTTCAGACATTAGATCCTTGTAGTATTATATACTTTATAGAGTGCAACCATTGTTCACTGGCAAAAAACAAAAGGCAGGCGCCCCAAAGGCTGACCACGAGTACGGTGGCTTGATGCACAGCCAACGGAGGACACGCTTGATGACGTAGGGGCAGATCTCTAATAGCTACTAGTCCGGGCATGGAGTCGTAAAGTACAGGATATATTGGAGAGGGAATACCTCTAAAGCAGGATATATTACCTTATACGCTGTAACTCTGGTGTAAGTTGAAAGTTTTTACTAGTATATTTGTAGAAAGATAAATGATTTGTGAAAATGATAATTAAGACACTGTTAATTACAAAATCCATTACAAAGATTTCTTTATAACTGCATACAGTCATTGATATAATCGTGTACTTAATACACAGTCATTTCTATAATCTTTGCATTATCATTTAATTAAAAATCATATAGTCTAATTCTATACACAAGGACTATCTCCCCTTAGCTTAGTAATAAATGACGACTAACTGATTCAATAACAGGAGGATTGTTTTTAGTGATTCATGTGTTGTCATCGAATATGAGCTTGTAAGTTGATTTTTAAGACGATTGGATGAGTAGAAAGGGGTGAAAAATCGATTGCAAAATTGTAAACAATGTACAAGAAAGTTACAGAGTGAGTTGTTAAAAAAAAGAATGAATTTTGGATCATCTCATGTTTCCACAATGAACCAAATGAAAGAGCGCACATAATAGACAGATTTAGGTTGTTCGCTGTCATGTCTGTATTAGAAGATCGTGTTTGTGACCTAAGTGATGGACGAAATCCTCCCCTCGCCCCCCCCCCTTTTTTTTTTTTATATGTCAGCATAGTGAAAACTTGATTAAACCTACGTTGTTATGTTGTTATGTTGTAGGTACGACACCTCTGAGCACCTGTTGCGAATGCGAAGGTGATAGTTTTTGATGTCGTTGTCGATGAGATTTATCACAAAGTTGCACTCGCTTGGTGTGGTTAAACTGCGCAGCGCAGTGCTAGAGTGGTAACGCTAATAGAGAAAAGATAGACGCTTGGTGTGGTTAAACTGCGCAGCGCAGTGCTAGTGTGGTAACGCTAATAGAGAAAGGATAGACGCTTGGTGTGGTTAAACTGCGCAGCGCAGTGCTAGTGTGGTAACGCTACTAGAGAAAGGATAGACGCTTGGTGTGGTTAAACTGCGCAGCGCAGTGCTGTTGTGGTAACGCTAATAGAGAAAGGATAGACGCTTGGTGTGGTTAAACTGCGCAGCGCAGTGCTAGTGTGGTAACGCTACTAGAGAAAGGATAGCTCAAGCTGACACAGGGGAGTCTGGTGAAAACTTTCTTCCCTGTATGTTGTAAAGATTATATACTTGTGTGCTGTCTTCTTGTTTGGATGCGTGCTGTTTAAGTCCCATGGTTCAACATGTCATAATATTTTGATATCAAAACTATAGCTACTAAGAACTACTGGTCTTAAGTCATATGTCTTATGTATTACAAATCCTTGTGAATGTGCATATATGCACATATCTACAGTGCTACGATTTAGCAGTACTATAGTTAAAAGGAAATGAAATTGAAAGTTACTTTTCATTTTTTTTTATTCAGCACTATTATAAAATAGATACCGGTAGTTTAAAATGTTGTGTGGTAAACAGATATTGTTTGTTCAAGAATGTTTATATAAGTGTTACTGAGTAGCATCAAATAGAAGGCTTCTGAAAACATCGTTCTATGGTATACTGCAGTCATTTCACACGTTGTAGAGAAAACATCTGACAGTGATTAGACAGCGAGACGTCTGCTACTTCATTAATCATATGTATATTTACAAAAGCTAGATTATAATTTTAAATATAGTACGAAAATCCAAAAGTGCGATGATAATGAGGGCGGTTAGAATGTAAACTGTAACAAAATGTGGCAGCAGACAAAATGGAAAACAACTAAATGACAGCCATTCAGTGACATGCCCCCCCCCCCAACCTGTTACTGTTGGCAGGGGGGTGCTAGGCCCCACGTCTGTAATATCTCGGTCACATAACTTAAAAAAAAAAAGTAATCTTAACATTTATTTGGATTCAATTATTTAACACTTAAATCTAGATTAATGATTTTTAGAAACGTCCTCTTCTGGTCGTGTGGTATGCGCGAGTTCAAACCCTTTCCTCTACGATCTCTTGCCGTCATGCATGAAGTATGGTCTAAAACAATCTTTTTAAGTTCAAACCTGCTAACTTCTTGGTTTTTTTTTATTTCTGAAGGAAACTTTGAAACAATGCAAAAAACATAGACATTAGGCTTTAAACTGACTCCTCATTTATAATCAAGGCAAAACAATATCATATATCTTATATTCCTAGTCTACCTGGCAACACTGTGTCACAGCTGTCTTACTTTTGATTAACAAACAGTGGCCAGATTTAGTAGCATTCAAACCAAACAAGGAGAGTTTGGCGGAAAAAAAACGGAGGTGGGGGGTGTATAAAGAACTGAATACTGATCATAAAATAACTAGAATTATAGAGTCTACATCTTAGCCTAATAGTTGTCAATCCTTTAATCCTTCTAAACACATTAGTTTTACATTAATTTTTCATTTGTTTTATTATAATTAGGGGCAAAATAAAATTAATAGAGCAGATATTCATAATTATTTTGTTTAGAAGATCTAGATATCTATATGAGATCTTTACCTTTAGAACATGTGCTAAATATCCACATCAAGTCTTCGGGAAAGTCAAAGTTATGTTTAAAGTTTATAAATGTTACAAACTTCGCAAACCTTTCAAGTCTGCCACAGTACTGTGTTTTCGCGGTCCGCTCGCGTGACGATGGATGCGCGGCATGGTGGGAAGAAGAAAAAAAAAAGCGAGGCGAGGCAAGTGCAAGAGCGGGTAACACAGAGTTGTCTTATCGATCATCCTCAAAATTTTCCTAGTTATGTCCCCTTGTCACACAATCTGCGGTATAGATAGCTTCACACCTGTTATGGTATAAGGATGGATCAGCTTTTTTCCGATAACTGTAATTCATTGATGTAATATGCACTTTGGTTTACATTGCTTTATTTTTTTCTTATTGTCTGCTTTTATACGCTATGTCATTTGTGTTGCCTCAAGTATGAAGAGAAATTATTTTAGTGTTCTCATCAACGGCACAGACAGAATCTGGCAGGTATGAATGGTCTCTCCACGAGCTAGTGCAGGGGGCGTTTGACCGGGTGAAGTGAACTTTTTTTTATTGCTTCATGAAACACAACTTAATTGTGTGTGTGGGGGGGGGGGCAGTGAATGAAGATAATCACGAGTGAGATTCGTAACTTTAAATTCGAAGGCTCTGAGAGTGAACACAAGTATTTTTACAATGACGCCACTGATCCAAGATTCAAGACCCAAGAACGATATCTAAATGATTAAAAAAAAATTACAAATTAAAAAAAAAAAAAAAAAAAAAACAAGATTACAAAGAGAGTTTGTGTTACACAAACTCAGAGGCGGCCCCTGTCAAAGTTTTGCGTTTTGTCTGTCAGTCGGTCTGTCCGTCATCTTAATATCAAAAAACAACAACTAAAAGCTATTAAAAATTGATTAACCTTTATTTTACGTTTCAAAACATCGCAATAATTTTAGGTATGAACACAATTGATTTGAGTTTATATAATAGATTGTTCCGGATGTTTCTATAAATAGTAAAAGAAAAAAAGAATTCCAGATAAATGTAATACCGTTAATTAAATTTGTTGGATGGTCTCGTATTAAAATTAGAAGAACTACAGCCTTGTGGAGAGATATTCATACCATACTTTGGTGTTTGGATGTTGTTTTCCTTAAAAATCGGAACATAATATTAACGATAATTAGATTTTTTTATGTTTTAGGTAGAAAATTAATTGTACTGTAATGAGTTAAAATATTTTTCATAAAAATCCGGAATAACATTTTTTCGTAAATGAGAAGATTATTTTTTTATGAATTAGAAGAGGGAGTTTAAACAGTTATTTGGCGTTAGTAGATTTTTAAATAAATTCGGACATTTCTGGCGACGATTTGTAAGAAAATGTAAGCAATATAAGTCGATTTCTTTTCAAAACAAAATCCGGAACATTCTTTATCAATTACTAAACTTTTGTTATGTTTCAGCATGAAAATTAAATGTCTAAAAAGAGATTTTCAGTAATCAATTCTAGTAAGATACTTCTTTTAAAGCCCTGAACAGCCTATTGTCGATGTTTTTAACATTTGTTTAAGATGAAAATACGGAACAATTTGATATCGGTAATCAAATTATAGTGACGCATTGTCAAATAATATACGTGTAATATTAGTCAATTATGCGATTTCAAACAATCATTTGACATAATTCATTTTTTATAAAACAATATCCGGAACATTTTTACACTTAATGAAATAAAAGTCAGTATAGAGATTTTGATTTAGCATTAATATGCTATTTACATAAAAAAACGGAACAACATATTATTGATAATGTGTTTTTGCAACGTGTAAGCATGGAAATTGAATGTAATATAAGTTAGAAAAGCAAACAAACATTCTTTTGCGTTGATTAGTATTGCACGAAACAATCAATTTTAGATACTTAAAACTATTGAGATGTTACGGGAGGAACATTAAAGGGTAAATCAGATTTTCAATAGCTTTTAGAATTGTTGTTGTTGTTTTTTTATCTAATCGTGACGGACAGACCTACCGACAGACAAAACGCACAAAAAAAAACTTTTTTATTCTGATGAGATCACTAAACAAAAATAAATAAAATCTGATTTTTTTAAAAAGTTTAAGATATTAGTTTTGCATTATATCGAGGCCGGGCTTTACGCTACTACACGAAAGTCGCTGCATAAAAAGTCCATTTAAAAAAATGTGCGTGATATTTACATACAAAGTGCATTCTTAGCCTTTATAAACAAACATAAATGTTTTGTTTTAATTTTAGCAGCTAGTTGACCAGAAAAAACACCTTTAATTAATATTTATATTTGTTGTAAACATTTCTGGTACATTTTAAGAAAATATTTGACTTGGTGATACTGAAAAAAAGCAAGAATTGTTTATCTTTGTTAGCATATTGTAACATTGCCTCCCTTACATTTACGTTATTGTTTTAGAATTGGTGTATTTTTATGAAAAAATCGCTTGCATTATTAATTTTATAAATTAAACGGTTTGCTTTGAGAAAACCAAAAGTAGCCGTTGCACCTAAACTTTTCAAGCCGCATTTAATGGTGAAATAATATTTTTCATATCTTTTCTAGTTTTCGAGATCTGAGTGTGACAGACGGACAGATGGACAGACGAACATTTTGCACAAACCTAATAGCGGCTTTTTCTCCTTACGGGGGCCGCTAAAATAACAACACTTGACTCTTTAGTCTATACCTTAAATACACTAGCAGTTTTGGATTTTTGTTCGACGCATCAGATTTTCAAAATGGAAGCATATTCATAACAAGCTTTTTGGTGTATCTGGTGTACAGAATACAGTAGCATTGATAGACCAAGTATTTTTTTTTTAATCATATGTAAGAAACTTTTGGGGGGAACTTTTAAGCGCTGTAGACTTTCCAAAATACTTGTTTTAGATGTTTCGGATGTTCCTTCAGAGTTGAAGATAGTTTACTTCCTAGTCCAAACCTCCTGCTGGACGACGGGGATGGGAGCAGGCAGGATTTGAACCCTGGACCATCGACAAATCCGAAAGACAGTCCAACGAGCAAAGCGCACGACTAGGCAGCCATCCAGCTATTTCTCTTCTTGAAAAAAGTAATCTTTATTTCGTTGGCAACAGTGACCTTTCAATCTGGCGTCCTTGACATTGTTTATTTTGTCTATTTCAGAAGTCTTCCTCACAATCTTCCTCCTTTCATCTCCATTAGTTCGCCATTCACTTGAACAAGATTACACGGCAGTGGCGTAATATTTAATACTACCCGACCGGCGGCGTACCATACGCCGCTGTTTTGCAGTGCCGGCCTTAGGCCACTGCAACCTATGCGACCGCTGTGGGCCCCGCACTTTCATAGGACTCGCGCTAATTCTAGGAGTATACATTATTAAATTAAACCATTTTAAAATTATAACAGATTTCCCGCGGCCTCCTGTCGATTTACCAGGAGCTCCTAGAAATCTCCTGAAATTGCAAAATATATGAAAAGTCATTGAAATATCTGGAAATTATTTAAAATCTTTTGAAAACTCATACAAATCTTTTGAAATTTATAGAAAAAAATTGACATTTTGAGGTGTCATTCAATATGGAAAACGCCAATCATATGCGCGTTAAAAAAAAAAGGGCATGATGCAATACCCGTAATTGTGGAATCTAGTGAAGAAGCTTCTCTCACCTCAAACTAATGAAGAATTACTTGAGGTCAACAATTCTCGTAGGTAGATTGAAACATTTGGTAATTCTTGCTATTGAGCGTGATCTATGTAGGAAACAGAATTCTTATGATATACTGTATGACTTCTCTACATTTAAGGCTCGTGTAGTAATTCTGTCCGTAGTAAAGAATGATTAAAATGCAAAGACGAATTTATTTTCTAATACAAACTCTTAATTTTCACTTATTATCCGTATCCCTAAGGCCCTGCTATTTAGTGACGGGGGAATACAGAGTAGATTACGTGTTCTCTTTCCATGACTTCTTGGTCACAATGGTTAAGACCGGCCCTTCTATTTAGTGACGGGTAAATACTACTTGCTCTCCCCCCCAACTCTTTTTTTTCCGCCTCTAAAATTACGTGGGGTAACTCTATTCTGGCCGACTTGCAGAAATAAAAGTGATCTTTCCATTACTTGGTGTCCAAGCATTTGAGCCGTGAAGAAATATATATATATATATATTGTTATAAACCTGGTGGTGGCACAGATGGGGGTTGTGGTGTGAGTGTAGTCAGCCGACGCAAATCGCCCCAGGCCAGCGCTAGACGAGCAGTCAACCGTGACGAGTTACGACTGTTAGCCAAGTCGAGTGTCAACAGGACGGTTTGGGAGGGATCGCCGTCGTGAACAGAGCTCAGGGGCGTCACGATGGATGTAGTCATGTGACGAAGCTAGAAACGTCCAGCGATGTTCCGTCCGGTTCTAGAAGGCCAGCAGGGACCCTATATAAAGAGCTTAGGTGTCGCAGTCAAAAGGGTTCACGAGAGAAGGTGCACGACAGAGGTTCAGAACACGGTCGACTACAGCACAGTTCAACGGAGTGGTTCTGTACGGAGCATTACGACGGTTCAGTGCGGAGTACTGTCAAGTACAGTTGAGACGTCTGGCGTCTTGATCTTGGTCTGTGATCGAGTCCGACACATCGAGCCCAGTGTGTGAAGTCAGTCCTGAACTGTTAAACCCAGTGCAAGCCCAGAACGAGATGGAGAGGCCAGTGCAAGAGTTGATACGGCGGTACGGTGTTATCGAAGAGATATTTGTACAGTGTACGTGTTGCCAATTGTACAGTATTGGCTGTAATTTATTCAACTATTAAAGTGTTACGTTACTCTGGAGCCCTGAGTTGTCAAGTTCTTTACGTTGGTGGTGTATGGTGCAGTTTGCAGAGAGCCTGGATAATGAGATTCGTATCAATATATATATATATATATATATATATATATATATATATATATATATAGATAGATAGATAGATAGATAGATAGATAGATAGATAGATAGATAGATAGATAGATAGATAGATAGATAGACAGATAGATAGATAGGGGGTTAAGGAACGTCTGCAATTAATAATAGTTACGAAGATAAGATGTTAATGTAAAAAAAAAAGTGAAAGTAAATATCGTGACCAAAGATAGCTACAATCTAGACTTGTTCCCTTTTTTTTCCTTGTATTCTCTTGCGTTCTTTTACTTTATCATTGAAGTCATTGGATTAAGTCTATTCAACTTGTACAAGAAGTTAGTAGTAGATTTTTAAAAAATGAAATATCTCCTAGTGATTGTTTTGATTCTAAGTCTCGCAGTTTTTGGTAGGTAGAGTCTCCATATGGTATCGTGAAACTATTTCAAAATATTTATTTTAAATATTTAGTTTTATTTACATAAAAAAGGTGTATATAATTTAGTTAGAAAGGAAATTAAGCTAACAACAACTAAATATTAAGAGAATTATTGATTTATTATGATCACACACAAACACACACACACACACATGCACACACGCATACGGGTACGTTGAGGTTTCGAAATATCAAAAGAGTTTGTTTGTTTCGTTTAGCCTTCGAACTGAAGGACCTGACTCAGAACAAAAGAGGACACTAACAATTTTGGGATAATGGTTTCTATTTAAATTGACTAGTAATTTTTTTTAAAGTGTGTCGTTGAAAATAAGGTCAAGGTTATTGTTCTGGCAAAAGTGACGTGTCTGAAAGTAACAAAGCACAAAAATCTAAAATGTGAACTTTGCTTGGAGACACTTATTGGTACAATCTCACGAAAGTACAATAGTCTTTTGGTACTCGTTCCAATTTATATAAATTTTCCTATATATATATAAAATTATATGTTTCATCATCAAGTCTTTAATATAGAAACACCTCTGTAATTTCTGAAGCCAACAGAGAACCTCTAGAAACTTGTAAGATGTATAGGTTATTTTTTATAAAGACTGTCTATTACCGGCCCCCGAAAGGGGAAAAGACGCTATTAGTTTTGTGCGAAATGTCTGTCCGTCTGTCCGTCCGTCCCGTTTAGATCTCGTAAACTAGAAAAGATATTGAAAATCCGACATCACAATATTTTAGACCATTCAAAGTTCTGATGCAACGGCTACTTTTTTTTTTTGCAGAAAGCGAAAAATCTCATTTTTAAAATCAGTTATGCAAGCAGTTTTTTTAAAGAGAAAAAGCTAATTAGTATGCATTATAAGTTAGGCGTAAATTAAAACGAATAGTAATCTTGTAAACGTCATTTTCGTGAACTTTTTTTTTTTATTGCGAAAATGTTTTCTTTTTCTTTTTTTTTTGAGCATTCGAATAAGAGATTGAGCCTTTTCAAAACAATTACATCAATTATAAGACTTTATTTAGGCCAGGAGAGGCGCGGTAGCTGAGCGGTAAAGCGCTTGGCTTCCGAACCGGGGGCCCCGGGTTCGAATTTTGGCGAAGACTGGGATTTTCAACTTCGGAATCCTTAGGCGCCTCTGAGTCCACCCAGCTCCAATGGGTACCTGATATTAGTTTGGGAAAAGTAAAGGCGGTTGGTCATTGTGCTGGCTACATGACACCCTCATTAACCGTAGGCTACAAAAACAGATAAACTTTACATCATCTGCCCTATAGACCACAAGGTCTGAAAGGGGAACTAGTTAGGCCAGGTTCACATCTTACTTTGCATTCACTTGCACCTATCCTTTGATCTGCTGTACTGTTGGGGCACTACACAAGATCTGTTAACCTTCTTTCTCCATTCTTATCTCTCATTTGTCTTTGATATAATTTCATTTGGATGTTCTTTCTGAAAATATTGAAGCCTGCCTGGATGGACCACTTCGGGGGCCGATTTTGAGTTTGTGTTTGTGTCTTTTAAATCTTGTATTAGTTGTGTTTTCACAATCTCCTAAGGACATTGTATTTCGTTGTCATTTTGATTTAGTTTCTTTTTTTAAAGGAACGAGTAAAGATGATGATGTCATTATACTTATTTTGTCCCTTTAATTTCCATGTAATCTCAGCATGTGTTATCCCCCTTTAATTTATCTTACTTTATGGAGGGTTCAATCCTGAGATATAGAGAACGTCTGAGTTAAAATGTAGGGATAAAAAACTATTTGTTACTTGACTTGGTGAATGCCTTGGTTTATTTTAATTAGCTTATTTCAATACGTCCCTCGAATAGTAAACAAAACATCTTGCTGGGTTTTTTTTTTTGTTGTTGTTTTTTTAGTATTTTAATTAGTTTAATAATTCTCTTTAAGACTGCTATGTCTATGTTTTAGGACAATGTTTCCCAAACTGTGTTCCGCCAGGCCTGAATAATGTTCCAAGAACTACTGGAATAATCATTTAGTAGGCCACCACGTGAATTAATCTCTCTAGAAAATAAGCAAATTGTTCCGCTAAATACTCATGATGTGCGAAGTGTTCCGTTAAGGAAAAAAGTTCGGGAAACACTGTTTTAGGAAATCGATAAAATAGGCCTATAAATGTATCAACCTCACATCTCAGATATAAGAGATTACTTGACATAAGTCCAAGATAGGCTTATATCTCGCTAATACATGCATCAACCTCACATCTCAGATATAAGAGATTACTTGACATAAGTCCAAGATAGGCTTATATCTCGCTAATACATGCAAAATAGATGACGTTGAGTAGAGCAAGGGGGAGGGGGGAAGTGTGGGGGAAGTCTAGAAGTCTAGTGGCTGTCTTTGATAGGAGTAAATTCTCTAGCACAATAGTTAGGCTATACATACAACTGAAATCTAAACAGCGATCATCCTTGAATCACGATGAACGTATAAATAAGAGAGTAAAAAATGACTTAGTATCTGCATCTATTTATTCCAATGACAGATAAAGATGTCTGTATTTTTACTTTCCTCGACTGTTAGGTAAAGCTGCTGTCATAGACACGTCAACAACCACACAGGTAGGAATACACCATTCTTCTAATAGTTCATAGTTCATCTTCTCACCTTGTGAGACAACAACAAATCTTTATCTGTGGTCAAGACACTAGACACAATTTGGTTTTGATCTAACATTACGATTAATGATAAAAACAAATAGTTTCATGTTTTTGTTGAATGATACAAAGAGTATAAATAAATGCTGAGCTTGACATCTAAAATGAGTTCCATCGATAGCCCAGGAGTAGATATATAAGTGTAAAATGTCTCCAGGCCGGTTGATGTGGAGCTCGATGTCTCTATTGTGTTCCTCATGCAGCTGATCAAACGAAATTTGACCTAATTCCTATTCTCGCTTTTCTCGTAATGATATTCGACCAAATGTTCGTACACGCCTTTTTCATGTTTCTTTGCGGCTCATTGACTTCTCCATTATTATTGTAATGTATGAGGTCGATGAGACATTTTCCTTTCACTGTGTCTTTCTTGTCTTCCCCTTCAACCTGAAACAAGTTCATACAAGTCGACATTCTTTTACCTTACTCGCATACAGATTAAAACAATACGATGAACGAATAGTACAGAATGAATATCGAAACTTTCTTGACTCATAATTAATATGAATCCCAGTTTTATCCCAACCAAACCTAATTTACACAATAATATAGATTTGTGTAATGTACACCTGGTCACTTATTTCTCTTCTTTGTTATCGTGTTAAAGAGTTGAGTTTAAGGCTCAAAGGTCGAGCACATCGGGGAATCTCCCCCATATTCCTCTACAGCCGTGCAGCTGTCCACCATAAACAAAACGGCCCAAATCTCCAATCTTAGCAGAATACACAAACTAGCTTCCCTCTCTCTCTTTTCTCTCTCTCTCTCTCTCTCTCTCTCTCTCTCTCACTCACTCTCTCGATATATATATATATATATACCCCCTCATTCTCTTTTCTCTATCTCCCCCTTATTGTGTCTTTTCAGAGCAGTACGACACAGATCACTTGCCCACGATTGCCTTGCGCCTGGACAGGGTTCTGTACTCAGACTGAGCCCACCTACTACTACTACCTTGGCATCAAGTGCCGAGGCTGTGACAAGTGCATTGATTGATGACATTGTTTGCAGCCAGTCGAACGTTCAATGAGGTGCTCGCCAAGTCTTTACAGAACATATATTCTATACCATGTTCAGCTGGTTTCGTTTCCATTCAATTCTTTAGTAATATGCTTTTAGCAAACTCGAGGGCGAGTTAATATCGTGAGAAATAAATACTTCAGAATCTAATGAACGCTTATAATGTTTGTTTTATTGATCATTGTCTTCTTTTAATAGAATGATTACCGCATTCCTACCGGCGACGCCAGTTATAATGTTTTAAATAGTTCTCACATATTATACAAGCAAAATATTTTTTTTTTAAAACAAGGCTTTTATAAAGGAAATAACTGCATATTTACAGCCATATGTCTCAATACTTTAACGTTTATTTTTATTTTTCTGTATCAAACAAAATTAATTAATTAATAAAAACTAATTTATAATTGAATTGGTTTATCTTTTCTAGTGATTCATGTCTTGTTAAGAATAATATATAATTGTGCAAAGTTTCAACTTGATACGAGAATGGGAAGAGAGAAATGAAGTGAAAAAAAATTTTGTTAGTCAGTTAATATACATGTTGTACAAGCAAAATATAAAGATAGTTTAAAAAAAAAAAAAGCAAAGATAACCTAAAAGAAAAACTCTACACTTACAACTATATATCAATAATGTAGAAGTTATTTCCCTTTTTAAATATTAAAAACAATTAATTACCAATAATTAATTGAATCTTTGATTATTTTTTAATTGATTCATGTTTTGTTAGGTACAATAAACAATCGTTTAAAGTTTCAACTTGTTCAGAGAATGGGTATGGGGAAAAAAACGAGTACACCTATCTTGGGGGACAAAACCCGACATATTTATCCATATAGTTGAATACTGAAGGATTAAACTCCTTTGTTGGTATCAAACAAAACATTGCCATTAATAAATAGACTAACTGGTTAATTTCTTAAATTGTCTTTTTTTTACTTCTCAAATGAATAAATGTGCAAAGTTTCAACTGATCCGAGAAATGGTTGTGGGAGAAATAACGTGTTCAAAAACAGACAGACAGATTTGATATAAGCATTGAAAAAATATATATATAAAATATCCAAGAAGCAGAGTTCAGCGAGGCACAAAAGTGGGAGATAAGACTGAGAAACTTAGTAAAACCATGATCTCTAATGCTCTCCCTTTCCTAACCCAAAACGAGGACTCAGTTGTGACATTTAAAGGACTTCCCTCCACTTACCTACTTCTCGCAAACTAATAAAAGTTATAAGTAAATAAAAACAGTAATCAGGGCCGGATTTAAGTATGGGGAGGACTCAAGATCTATTTTGGATTTTCAAAAGCTTTAATAAAGATCCATTTATGAATACCATATCTATATCTAAAAGCATATTATATGCCCTAGTCTACCGGACCTGTGTGTTGAGCACCTTGCTGTACGGAAGTGAAACATGGTCAACCTACTCATGGCAGGAAAAAAAGCTGAATGTTTTCCACCTCCGATGCCTAAGGCGGATCTTTAAAATAAGGTGGCAAGATAAGATAACCAATGAGGAAGTGCTACAAAGAGCAGGGTGCCAGGACATCCGCTCTGTTATCAGCAGCAGACGCCTTGGCTGGCTTGGCCACGTTCGTAGAATGCCAGTAGGTCGACTTCCACAGGAAATCCTGTATGGCGATCTAATAGAAGGCAGGAGAGACGCTGGTCGCCCACTTTTACGTTATACGGATGTATGCAAACGCGACATGAAGCTCTTCAAAATCGACACTGGCAACTGGGAAGAGGTGGCACTGGACAGATCCTCATGGAGAGAGAGCATAAAGGAAGGGTCAAAGATTGCAGATGCCATACACAACAGAAGCAGAAAGAAGGGTGAAAATGCAACGGCGCCTGGTGATTATATATGCCCAACCTGCGATCGCAGCTGTGTATCAAGGATTGGCCTCTTTAGTCACACAAGAAGTTGCAAAGGGAAAAGATCGTCTCTCGAGACGTAAAATGCCACAGATTATATTTTTGAAGAAAATTGTTAATCTTAATATCAATTTCGTTTCAGAAAAATATGCACATTTTTTTTTTTTTACAAAAGTGTCATTTTTTGAGTTTGTAGTGGATATGCCCCTTGGTTGAGACACTGTCGTAGATCCAGAGTTCCCAGCATGCTACAAGCGTACACTTCTTTGTCATATTTTTGACAGCCGTAAAAATTAGAAAAAAATGTAAAAAAAAAAAAAAAAGCTTAAAAGATTCTGGCCCTAGACATTCGAATATATTTTTATATCTTTTGTGGAGACACCCTTTTTGTGGAGTTTCCGGGCTCTTCCTTAAATCCAGCCCTGCCAGTAACACCTGAATTACATTACAATAAAAACAGATCTATTGTTTGTCAAGCTTACCTGGGACAATAGTGATAGAACTGCCTTATAAATCCATTATGTTCATGGAAAACAAATATGTCTTCTATCCAGTATGTTCATTGAATATGAAGGGAAAATAACGTTTTATAAAGCTTGGATCAGAGACTGAGTTCAACCTCGAACAAACCAATGAATGAAACGTATAGTGGCACTTCCGTCAAACAAAACTCAATTGCAAATTTGTATACAACAAAAGTATTGGTGTACCCGGCACAGAAACAATATTCATTCAGTCTGATCAGTCATGGGCGTAGGAAATAGTGCGGGAAGGAGGGTTGCTGGCAATTTAAAACAGAAGAGAGAGAGACAGAGTCCGTTGGTGAAGATGGCAATTATAAAAAGAAAAGAGAAAGTGTGCATAGAACATGAAATAGAATGTACGCAGAGATATGACAATCTTTGAACAGGAAAGAACTGCAACCGAGATTAAATGTAACTATCTTCCATATAATCCTTTCCAACTACATCGGATTAGGTTCATGCTTAAGTTCACGTCTAGATACATCTCTATACACATTTATGTTTGTCAAACAGACGTGTCTTCACCACAGAGAACTTTTTTTTCCGCTTGACAAGAAGTTGAAAGATTTGAAGGACTCGGATCAGCAAAAGATTAACATAATGTTATTGAAAAGACGCTTTAACTCATTCTAACCCAGCTTGTGTTTTAGGTATAGCCTATATCTACCTGTTACTGCGCTGATCGTATGCCTACATTGTCCCATTATCTTTACCAGTCTATATCAGGGTACCATGTGACATTCTGGCAAGCTAAAGACATCCCGGTGGGCTAAAGACACCTTAGCGAGCCATGCGACATCCAGCCACATCCTGGTGTGACTTGTCAAACTAAACAGACCCACGGAATGATCTATTCAGCCAATTCAAAATGATTTGACGAAGATATTTTTAACAATGCAATGCCAACAATTGAGGCCTAAATCTTTCTAAATTTAGTACCTGGACAATAAAAACCTTTTCAAATGATCAATCAATGAAATGAAATATAAAACTTGTAGAGCAAGAAGTAGTAGATAAGAAAAAGAAACAGTGCTAAATAAATTAGTATTTATTTCAATAAATTATTTTTTAATTATTATTTACCATTTATAATTTAAGCTTTACTTAAAATTTAGAACACCCAGATATGTTTTCATGAATCAGTTTCAGTTTTGTATAGGCCTACACAAGAAAAATAGTATTAATTACACATAGATCGATATGAATAAAGCTTGCATAAGAGCCATTCAAACACACACATACTGCTTTGATTTGTGTCCTGTTCGGGTGAATTAGAAGCTATAGAAGTTTCGTGTGAATTAGAAGCTATACACGTTTCATGTAAATTAGAAACTATACAAGTTTCATATGACTTTGAAGCTATAGAAGTTTCAAATGAAATAGAAGGTATATAAGTAATAAAGGCATCAAATGCAACTCGAACACATGTACACATTTTGTAAATCAAACATAGGCCTACACAGCCTACATGTTTACCTTTTCTTTTTAAAAATATGGTTAATTCCGATCTGCCTAACTAAATAGCCTCCCGTGTTTGTTACTATTAATAGTGAATAGTTGTAAAAATGGTGTTGCCTAATTTTAATTAAAATCCTGCTTGCACAGTTGAGTTTAAAAATTACATTTTTCACTATCAGAAAAGAAAAAAAGTAGCCCTTGCATCAGAAATTTGAATGGTCTAAAATATTATGATGTCGGATTTTCAATATCTTTTTTAGTTTACGAGATCTAAACGTGACGGACGGACGAAAGACAGACCTTAAAACTAATAGCGGGGGCCGCTAAAAATGGAAATCAGATAATTAGTTCAAAAGTTATAAATTTTTTGGTTTATTATTTTGATCACTTCTTCATCTTTGTAAGTAGTTCCCTTTTCAGACCTTGTGGTCTATAGGTCATCTAGTTATGTGGCCTATGGTTCAGGGTGTCATGTGGCCAGCACAACGATCAATCGCCTTTACCTTTCCCCAACTAATGTCAAGTACCTATTAGAGCTGGGTGGACTCAGAGGCGCCCAAAGATCCCGAAATTAAAAATCCCAGTATTCACAAGGATTCGAACCCCGAACTCCCGGTTCGGAAGCCAAGCTCAGCCACCGCGCCTCCTTTGTCTTTTTATTTTACTTTTTTTTTTCATCTCACTTTTGCTTATTTTCTCTTGTCTTATATTGTCCCTGTGAATCTGGTATGTTGTTTAGTTAATAACTGAATATAACAAAACACTTAGTCATTTTTTTTTCTTTCTTTTGAACTATAACACAAAAAGCTTATTGAGCAATACAGATAGTATATAGGCTACTGCGAACACCACTAATGACTATCCCATTATTTTCTAGTCAGAATTAAAAAGTCATCAGTTGAATCACTAAATAAATAGACATCACAGGAAGTTCAAAACGAAGTCATGCATAGAAGCCCATTCAAACTATGTCACATCATCATAGTCTCAGAGACAAAGCAATTTACAACACTTTTTTGTTGTTATACCGCTACTGTAAATGTTGGAGACGTTACTAACTCTAAATGTTATAAGCACCAAATCCAAGGTTTAGGACTTACCCAAAAAGCAAAGAGACATAATCAAAAGATAATCTAGGCTTTAAGTCAGGGTTGTAATTTTGTAATATTATATACATTCGAAATCTCAGGGTAAAATAGGTTAAAAAAACAAACAAATCCTTTGCTAGGATCTTAGCACTGAGTAATGAGTATTCTGAATCAGAATTGAAGAAGTTACAGTAAAAGACGGTCTGGAAGACTATAATAATAATAATAATAATAACAATAATAATAATAATAATAATGGCAATGTTTTTGATTCCAAGGACTAAGGATGCGCCTGTCTTCAATAAATAAATGTGAAAAAATGTAGAAACCTGCTATTTTTGAATGACATCTTGGTGACCTGTCAGGAACCGTAGAAATTACCAACGGACTTGGTGGCATGGTGTGTTTGTAAGAAGCACAGGCGCCCAGACAGGATTCGTGAAGATTATGATACCAACATATTAAAAATTTGAACGAGAATAGAAATGTGAACGATCATGAGAGATAGTAACTGGGTACTAATTGAGGGGAACGATCATGAGAGATAGTAACTGGGTACTGATTGAGGGGAACGATCATGAGAGATAGTAACTGGGTACTAATTGAGGGGAACGATCATGAGAGATAGTAACTGGGTACTAATTGAGGGGAACGATCATGAGAGATAGTAACTGGGTACTAATTGAGGGGAACGATCATGAGAGATAGTAACTGGGTACTAATTGAGGGGAACGATCATGAGAGATAGTAACTGGGTACTAATTGAGGCATCTCTACGACGTCTCCGTACAGTTCAGAGAAACCTCAAGAAACACTGCTTCCTTCGTAAAACGTGCTGAAGTCTGCTTCCTTCGTAAAACGTGCTGAAGTCCCAGTACGAAGCCTAATTTATTGCCATGGTGGTGCATCGTTAAGATGTCAGTCAGCTTTTGAGTTAATAATTAATATCAAGATGTCCTGAATTCCTACCCTGCCTTTCCTGTAGGAGTTAGGACGTAAAATAACGATAATAATCTTCTTTTCCGAAACTTACAAAACAAAAAAAATCAATTATCCATTACATAATTTGATAACTATGAATTTCGAGTGTTATGATTTTGTTATTCAAAATAACATAGTTTTTAATGATCGCCTCTATGGTCTTCAACTAATTACTAAAACCTCCTTACCTAAGACAAAACGTCTACGCTTTAATTTTGGGCTCCAAGGGAAACTATTCAATTAAAAAAAAACTTCACCCGTAAACGCAGTAAGCCGGAAGTAGAGAGTGTTCTTCCTTTTTTGAGTTGAAAATCTTAAGCGAACAGGTAAACAAAATCTGAAAATAATATCTCTAATCATCTATCAAATCTAATATTATTTCAGAGTGTAAAAAAAAATAATTACAATGATGTAAGGTCTAAGAAGTTATTTAAAATAATTCAGATTTATTCTAAAGTTATAATGTGTATAAAATAACAATTAGACTTTAGTATCACTTAGAACCTGTTATCGATAACGAGCAACGGAATGTCGTTTCATTGAAGAAATAAAGATTTGTAGACTTAGGCTATGAAATGTTATTTATATCGTGGTCTATAAAATCTAAATTAAATGTAATCTTTTTAATCGATATCTGTCGACTATCGAGATGTATGTTACTAATATAGAGTAAGAGATCTAGACCTAGCAGTTTTTTAGTTACTGAGTGTCAGTACTCCCTAGTGAAGTGTCACTAGATCTATCTAGAAATATAAATTATAAATTAATAATAGTTTAAAGACAGGAGAGTAGAGGATGAGAAGTTATATCTAAATCTAGGCTACAAGATCTCTTAAAATTAAAAGATCTAGACTCAAGTTTTAGTACACAGGAATACATGGTCATGCATGGAGCCAAAATTCGGAAGCAGTTGGCTGAGATGGGCAAGATGTGGGGAGGCTTACTGAGACGCCTGGAAGACTTTGATCTATGCCGCAGAGGCAGAGATGATATCTAGATCTAGTTTAGATTTTAAAATTTAGATCTAGATATTGATCTAAATTTAGGCTACAGAATTTTCATTGTAATTTTGTCTTTTAAAACATTGGCCATGTTAACAATATTATTAACATCATGATCATTGGTTTAACACATCTAGTCCCACATCTAGATTGCTGACTTGGATCTAATCATTTTTTGCTTAGCCTTATCTTATTAGAATATTAAGATCTAGAGTAAAGGATGGTTGTCAGACATGCTAAGCCATTCTCCGGCCATTTTTAAGTTTCAAAATTCATAACTCTGTAATGGTCTAACCTATGAATAAACTGATGGTGTCAATGAATTCGTCATCTATTTTGTCTATAAAAATAGCTATTTTGTAATGTATCACTACGCATAGTTAAAATAAGATCTGATGTGAAGAGGCGTAGGTTGGGTTTTCTGATGCGTAAAAGTTTTCGTCATGATTTTTGTCTCTGTAAAAGTTGTTGGCCGGTTTGAAGATTTATCGACCACTTCAAAGGAAATAGATTTCTTCTATATATTAAACATGTTGTTAAGGCATTTCATCCTTAATGTTATTATTCTGTACATTAGCGCAACGACACAAGCCATATCACTTTTCCCACGCTCCGCGCTTTCATTCTCGGCTTGTAACTGACGTCACACCATGACCACTACTTTGGGCCTAACCTAGCTGGTCGCGCTAGGGGAAAAAATCGCCTCTGTTGCGGGGGAGAAGAGGAGGAGTATTCTCTCTAGTCTACCTACGGGGCACTTTTTTCCCCCGTAGCACAGCTCCACTAGCGCAGTGCGTGCCTGTCTCACCTTAGCCTTTTTGGTACCAGTCAGATAATTGCTAGTCTCCTGCTCTCTCTCTCACCTGCTTTTTTTTTTTTTTAGAGCGTGTAATAATGGTATGCTTAAGAGACATGGAAAAAAGGGAAAGGGGGGAGGCTTCATGCAGTATACTCTCTTTTGATTTTGACAATCTCTTAGAATGTTGATGTTTCACACAATGGCCATTTAGCGCACCTGGTCGATCAATAATTGTAGGCTCGAGGTCTGCCCATTGATGCCAATTTATTATTGCACTTAAGTGCTATAACATTTGTTGCATATTAAATGGTTATACATTTTGCATACACCACATTAACTTTTTTTTATATAAATATGTTACGAATTTTTTTTTGTTAAACATGTAATAGGTACTTTGATAAAAATTTCAGACTCAATATATTGTAATGAAACTAATATAGTTAGTTAGAGCTTTTGGAACCGAGTTTATTGATACCTCATTTATGTTTCTAAGTTGATTAGAACAGAAGTTATAGCAATTTTAGTAACGAAAATTTTGCCTATATATTATTTGTTTTAAAATTGTGACCGAAAAAAGGAAAATTTCACATTAAAAATGCTGTAACTTATTTACTATTTGAGTTATTTGCATGTAATTTTCACCAGAAATACATGATTATGTCCTGATATTAATTTTAATTCAAACAAGTGGTAGACTGTGACATAATGTTCTTATTCGTTTTTAAATTGAGGTTACTTGTAAAAAAAAAGAAACGATCGACAAGAAGTACTTTTTCACATTTAGAAGACTCTAACTTTTAAACCTTAAGAGATAATTGAATACAATTTTAAATAGAGATGCTTCATTACCTGTTGATACTTATTTTACTTTTAAATTATAGATAGAAGTCCAAGATAATATTTTACACTTCATGACACAACATGTAAAAAAAAATAGGGTGTATTTTTTTAACTTTCAGAGCTATATAAATAAAATTTTTAACACAAATGCATGAAATTAATTGTGCTGTTCCTTTTATTATTTTGAAACTTGAGATGGTTGTCTAGATCTTTTTTTGTTATAGATCTGTGGCGACAGTAAGTAAATGTAATATGTCACCAGGTCGAAAATAATTTTCCAATATGAATTTTTTTGCTTGCGCCCAATGATGGTGTCAGAATATGTAAAAGTATTTATAATATCCCTGTCTGTTGCTGTCACATTAGTGTGTATGACAATCATGTCACACCGCAGCCTCCTTTAGTTATGCCCATCGCCAATGATGTTCTCTGTGGATAAAAAAAAATAAAGCTCTTAGTCATGATTGAAGCTTCATTTAACACCATATCAACATAAACAACTTCAATTTTAAAAGAATATTTTTAGGACTTGATCCTGTATAAAAATCTGTTATGTCTGTATACCGTATTTTTTGCTGTATAAGACGCTCCGGCATATAAGACGCACCCAATTTTAAAGGAGGAAAATCTAGAACAAAAAGATTCTGAACCAAATACTGTACTAGTTGGTCCGCCTGATCACTTTCTCACATACACCATACACGTTGTCTGTGATCTACCCAGACGGCACATTATGACGTAGGGAGGGCAGTGTGTACCGGCAGTAAGCTCAGCATGATGCCCGTGCAGCACATGGTTAGACTGTCGGGAGGGGGGCATGGCCCGCTATAGGAGGGAGAGGGAAGCCCGAACACACACAGCCTGGCCGTGCAGGGAGGGTCACAGAAGTCACCACAGCCCGCAGTACGTGCCCCAAATCCAGCCCGCAGCACACTCTGCATAAGGAAAGGACTGCGAGTAAGCGCCACACAAAGTTGGGGGCAGTTTTAATGCATGT
This sequence comes from Biomphalaria sudanica, assembly GCA_036873155.1. NCBI lineage: Eukaryota > Metazoa > Mollusca > Gastropoda > Planorbidae > Biomphalaria > Biomphalaria sudanica. The sequence goes on along the minus strand of JAZGLO010006434.1, from coordinate 42,161 downwards.
AAAATGTGTATTTGCCGTATAAGACGCACCAACTTTTCCCCCCCCAGTTTTGGAGAAGAAAAAGTGCGTCTTATACGGCGAAAAATACGGTAAGTATCTAGCCAAGAAATGTAATCTAGAATTTACTTATTTAGATTTGATTGATCAGTGATCTCTCATTAATTTGATCTAACTCTAGATCTATAATGTAGTAATGAATACTGACTTTTTATTTGTCTACTCATCTAGATTTGCCTATAATCACTATATTTACTTAGTATTATATATTAAAAGTTAAATAATTTAATTGAAATTCATAGATCTAGATAGATTGTGGAAAACAATTACGATAATGCAACTAGATCAAGATTTATAATTATTTTTTAATTATCGGGCATTATTGCGACAAATATTATTAATTTTTTTAAAAGTCCTTTCAAAACTTAAATAGTGAGTAAATATCTTTATAAAGATATTATTTATGAAGTTTTTAAATCATCGATGATCAAAGAAAATGAAGGATTATGATGGATTTCAAAAGGGAATGTGAAATACAAAAAGGATGCAGCCATTGATAAACATAGGATCTATCACTTGCTGTCTACTAATTGCGTCCGGTTTCACTTAAAAAAATTAGACGCCCAGTCCGTTGGCATTTGCCACTAAAGAGGGGCACTTATTGCAATTAACTTTATTAAACTAATTAGATTTAATATTAAACTAACCCAAATAGCTAAATTTAAATGTAGAATGAGCTTAATAAAAAAGAATTTGGTGTTCAACTTACCAGTATGCTCAACACGATGGATCTCCATGAAAACAATAGAATAATGGCGATGTAGATCTAAAGAATTAATGAATGTCCTGGCGCGATACAAAAGCTTTGATTATCCTTTTGAGCATGGATTGTGAAAACAATATCAGAATGGAACACATTGTCCTGGGCTTGTATACTGACGCCGGTAGACTACCAGTGTTCCGGAAACCAAAAAAAATCTAGCACAACTGGAAAATCAAAGTACCTACATGTAACAAACACACACAAGAACACATACTTAACTTAAATATACATTTTGTACTATATTATTTTAACAAACAACAAAATTATTCTTGTAAATGTTTTTAAAAAAAAATAACAATTTGTTTATTTCCCCATATATACTGTGTCAAGTTATTTCCCTTTGATGACTAGCGTCATATGACGATATATTTTTTTATTTAGAAAATGTAAAACTTGTTGGCCACCCCCTATTTACATGTTTAAGGAGAGTCTTGGTTGTAGATTTTCTGTTTCTAGTGTCTATTTAGAAGCATTATATCTGGGTTTTAAATGGCTAATGCATCTAGGGGTTAAAAATCGTCTTAGCTCCAGACCCTATCTCGTTCTTCCCCTTGGGAGAAAAAAAGCTAAATTTTACAGTAGTCTTTGACCCCAGATAAAATTACTTTCATTATAAAAGGGAGCTGTACGTGTCGGAAGTGTGACAAAATAGTCCATGCGCAATATTTGTGCGGAAGTTGGGTAGTAAACATTCAAATAAAGAAGATTTAATAATGATACATCGAGGTGGCCGATATGCGAGACGAAACCCAGGTGTCCGACAACCATCCTTTACTCTAGATTCTAGATCTAGTTATTAAATTGGATTCTAAAGCCTTTTCGTGATATTTGTTTTTTTATGGCTCCTATCTGTTGTCATCTAGTGAATTTCAATATCTAGAATAGTGCCACTAGAGAATTTTTAGCACTTAGATTTATTTTGTTGTTGTAACTTATATTTTTCTATTACTAGAATGGGCATTCGCTACAAGCTTGCAGTAGGCCTGGACAAAGGTCATAAAGTCACAAAAATTGAAGGTGGAAGAAAGACAAGACCTACTCGTAGAAAGGGGGTGAGAAATTATATTAGTATGTCCCAAAGCAATCTAGCTCCAGACCATTGGAGTTTTTTATTTCAGCATTCATTTCTTAATACAAGCAAAATTGTTTTTATCTATTGGCTCAGGCCTGAACAAATTATAATTATTTATCTACATTATTTTCAATAGGAATAACAACTCTACTTGTTTATGTTTATGGGGTTTCGCTTAGTAAAAGGCGATTTCTAAACCTTTCTTTTATTGGAGTGTTAAAATCTTATTGCCGGAGATCTACACCAGATTTATTTAGGGCAGCCACTGCTAGAAGAGCATTCTTATTTAATTTAAAATTGCTTGACTCTAGCCCAGGTTTTAAGTAAAATGACAAAAATGAATTACAAAATGTCAATTAAATTTCACTTAGTTTATAATGTTTTTGGTTTGTGTAAACAACAAATCTATTTTAAAATAAATGTGTATGTTCATTTTATATTCTAGAAAGCAACAAAGCATGCTAAATTTGTAAGAGACCTTGTTAGAGAAATTGCTGGATTTTCTCCATATGAAAGAAGATGCCAGGAGTTGCTGAAAATCTCCAAAGATAAAAGAGCACTCAAATTTTGTAAAAAGAGGGTTAGTTAAAATTTATTTCTTTTGTATTTAAAATTAAAGCATTTCATATGGCAACCAACAATCCAACATATATCATACTGATGTAAAAAAAATAATAATAAAAAATTTTATTGGCATAGGCACTTCAATGATGAAAGGTTAAATAATTACATTTTAGTTTAGTATTGTTACTTTGTCTCCTATCTAATTTGAATGTTAAACGGGATGTAAATTTAGTGATACTATTTGCAAAATAATAGTTATTAATTCAAACTGTTGAACAATCCACCAGTGTCTACATAGGCAACCCTTTCGCGCCCCCTTCCTTCCACTCATTCTAGCTCTAATCTATAAGAATTTTTCAAACAGGCTCATAGCCCCGTTGTATAATCTGCCATCCTGGAAAATAAAATAGCTTTTTTTGTAATCTAAAGGTGTTAAAAGCAGGGTTCAAGCGGCCTCCTGATTTTTCAGGAGCTCCTGGAAATCTCCTGAAATTGCAAAATATACAAAAAAAAGTCCTGGAAATCTCCTGAAATTATAAAAAATCTCCTGAAAAGTCATAAGAATCTCCTGAAAAATAGACTAAATTCTCTTTTTGGGTGTTATTCAATATGAAAAAATGCAGATCCTACGGGCGATTAAGTATATAAAAACGGCATTGTCGGCTTTCATTTAATAAAAATGTAATAATATATGTTTACTCTAATAGTCACTGGCTTATATAGATCTATGTATTCTAAGTCTATCTCGATCTCTTAAAAAAAATTAAAAAGTGAAACAAATCTAGATCTAGACTAGTCAACTTAGATCTTGATCTAGAATTAAAATGAAATTGCTAGATCTATTTTATATAGTCTAGATCTAAATCTAGAAAGACTTGATATTAAACTACCAAAATTAGAATGAAATTGCTAGATAATGATATCTATAGTATAGAAAGTCTATACGACTTATACTACTATTCTATATTCTATACTCTATGAATAGAGTAGACTTTTATATAGATCTAAAATCTAAATTTAGAAAGACTTGATTTAATATCATTTAAAATTTAGATATATGATTATTGATTAATTTAAATTGATATTAAAATTTTAATTTAAAATTAAGACTAGACCTAGGCTAGTAGAATGTCTAACTTAAACTTAAGTCTAAAGTTAAGAGTTAGACTTGGTTGTGGAATGTCCAGACTTAGATTGTTAGATGTATATAGGGACTTCAAAGACAGTACTGTACTAATCTAGTGTCTCTAGATCTAGATTTTAATCTAGATCTAGTTAACTAGTAAGTACAGTCTTAGACTTAGTCAAGTTAGTATTTAAATTTAAGACTGTAATTGTTACAGTGTCACTAGCAGTGACTAGCTAGCTATACAGCTATAATATCTATATTGACTATATGTATATATACACGTCTAAGTTACATAGTAAGTTAAGTGACTTAGACTTAAATTTAGTTACTTAGCGAGTTATAAAATTTTATTTTATAGATAATGATATTAGATTAAATCAATTTATAAAATTAAAAAAAAAACAACTAAAGTTTCCTTATCAGACCTTACGATCTATGGGGCAGAGGATGTTATGGTCATCTGTTTCTATGGCCAAGGGTTAACATGCAGGGTGTTATGTCTCAAAATTTAAAATCCCAGTCTTCACCTAGATACGAACCCAGGACCCAAGATTCCAAAGCCGAGCGCTTAACCACTAAGCCATCACGACCCTAATTTAGATTTTAGTTAGATAATATAGATCTAGATGTCTAGCTAAACTCTACCTCTCAACTCTATAGATTGAGTTGAATTGATATTGATAGTGTGTTATACATTGCAATTTGTTTTTAGAGATTTTTATTAATTTCTAATGCTAAGAAAGCAATATATATATATATATATATATATAGAGAGAGAGTAACCAATCAGTTACTTTTGAATTTACTAATTTGAAGAAAAAAAAATAAAAAAAATTAATTTTATACATATATTGGTTCTTATATTTATTACTAATATATATGTATATATAGTTCGCATCACTTTTTTTTACTCTCCTGAAATCAAATATTTTCTCCTGGAAATCTCCTGAAATCCTAATCTCAGAATGGTGGGGGAACCCTGTAAAAGTATTTATTTTTTTAAAGTTGTTTAATAATTTATTAATATAATATCTATGATCTAAATTTTTATTTTTTAAGAATTTCTAATTTCAGTCAAACCGGAAATAGGAGCTATTAAGTTAAATCAGTACCACTTTAGTTGCTTAAGGGCTTATTATGATATAGCTGATTGAATAATGTCTATATTTATCTACTATCTATATACCGTGAAACGGGGTGACTTTGCACACTTTTCAACTTCCAACTTAATTTTCCCATATTTAAAGTACACTTAAACTACTATAAACTTGTTTTCCTACAGAGTGGATGCCTGTACTTTAATAAAAAAACATTCAATAAAGTCAGTACATTATAGGGAAAATACTTTTTTGGGGGCCCAAATGCCATTTTTTCAAAAATGGAAAAATGGGGTGACTTTGCCTTCCAACTTTATATTCTTAATAAATGTATTTTAAAAGTAAATAGAACAGAAAACCTTTTTTCTAAGATTAAGACAACATTTTTGAATTAAGAGGCAATAAAAGGCATCACAATATTTTAGCTTTTTAATGCATGGCTTCCTCCTAAAGTAAATAGTTAAAATCAATGATATTTATCGACTAATTCTTTGTTTGTTGTTGAGGTTTCCACTCATCTGACCCAGAATTTATTTCCCCACTGCTGGAATATAAGTGCTTCAATGGTAGTGGCATTATTTTCATCTATTTTCATATACTTGGAATGATGTTGCCTTCTTGCGCCAATCTCACCGAATAGCCCTAACAGAAATATTTTTTCTTTTTAATCTTCTCTCATTGCCAGCTGAATTTCTGCTCATCCCTGTTTGTGTTTTCACTCTTCCATAGCTTTAATAAAGTTTCTACATCATTATCTTTATGTTAATGTCTGCTCAGCTTCATTTTGGACACTGTTGGCATGACTATCTGAAAGAAAAAATGCAACACATATAAGGGGGTGACTTTGCCTCTACCTTAAGCATAAAACCTGTTAAGAAATTATTTAATTACAACTTCCCCTCATAATTGTAAACCAAATTACAACTAAAAAAAATGCATAAATTCATTTTATTAGATAACATTCTATTAGATCTAAACTAAAGTTGTAACTCACCTAAAACAGCTGAAATTAGTGAAATTGAAGGTTGCCATGTTTTGCTACTTACAGAAGAGAAGTATCATTTCTAAACACTAATCTATATTCTTTTATATTTAAATGAAAATTCATGGGAAACAACTCAGGAAAAACGTTCTTAAAGCCTTTCACATTTTTAGTATTGAATAGGCAAGTCACCCCATTTCACGGTATATTAAAATTCTATTTTAAGTTCTTAGTGTATGTACGATATAGTTACTTTTTTTTTTTCCTCTACTGTAATGGGATATTTTCTTCTAAAAAGTTCCAAAAAATTAGTTTAGAAAACTTATCTGCAAATGGACATCTGTTTTGGACCTAATAAAATTTGTGTCTTTACCAGTAGTTGTGAAATGTATTGAGATATTTAAATTCTTTTCTATTCTTAGTTGGGCACTCATGTGAGAGGCAAAAAGAAGAGAGAAGAAATGCAAGTGATCTTACAGAGAATGAGGAAGGCTCAACAGCAGGCTGCTAAATAGTTTGTCAATAAATTATATTAAAAAATGTTGCTTTGTTATTTTGTTTATTAATAATTATAATAATAATAATAATCTTTATTATCCTTATGGAAATTAGTCTTACAATTTGTGCATTACACCAAACAAAAAAAACCATTATAACTATAAGAAACCAAAGTGTACATTCACACCAGACTTACTCATAATTTACGTGACAAAGTTTATACCAGATTATTCTTATTTAATGAACTAATTCCATGGTTCAAGTGTTAAGATTGCCTTTTAACAGAATTAATACAAATTAAAATTTGTAATCAAACTAGAAAAATCCATGTTCTGTAAAAATAGGACTACCCTTTCTTTGTGATCCCTCCTCTGTACCTTGTGGAATGACCTTTGATAGTGAGTCTTGTCTTACAATACTAAAATATTATTATTCATTATATTGACAAATTTTGTGTGGAAAAATAAGGTACACTACAGAGATGTACTTAACACGAAGATGATCTTGAAAAATATCACACCTATTACAGATGTCCGTGCACTATATACTGGTATACCTAGAAAGTCCCTAGCATAATACTATAGACCAGCACTACCTCTTTATTATAAGACTTAATATGGCCCTCAACTAATTTTTAAAAATATGAGTGTGAAAGAAAACATCAATATTGGCCCTTTTGACATTCTTACTACAAGAAAAAAAATGTAGACGTCAGGAGAAAGAATTTCTGAAGCTCAAAAAGGCCGGAATGCGCTGCATTCCTGTCCCAAAATTTAACCCATTGAGGACTTAATCAGAAACCTGCCGCATCTTCAATTTTAAAGCCAGAAAGAACTTTTTACATTACTTTAAAATTATATAGGCAACACATTATTTTTGCTTCTGTTTCTTACGCACCTTATGTGGAAATACTGATACAATTGGAGAAAGACTTCATGACTGTAATAAACAAAAATGGAAAGTTAAAATAGGAAATAAAACATGTTAAAGGGCATGAAGGATACGACAATGAAGCGAATATGAAAGAAAAAAAAAAGAATGGTCTACAAAAAATGGTATTAAATCAAAGCGCTTTTGGTTCAGCGTCCAGTCTTAATTTTAAAAAAAAAGGGGGGGGGTTGGAGGCTGCGTCCTTGATTACTATTTTCAGAATATGTTAAAGCCTTATCTGAATAGAGGGTATATAAATGTTCAACATAATTTAAAACGTCCACCTGACAATTAGACTTCTAAATTTAAAAATGGGGAAAATTTACCATGTCCAATGTTTTGATTCATTTTGTAAAATTCTCCAGAAACGCTGAGAATATAGGTATGGACTTCATTTGTATCAAATTTATTTTTGAAACTTTCTGTTGTTCAATGTCATAACTCATTCCACTCTTATGCCTTTGAACATTGTTGCTTATAGGAATTCTGTTTTCTGATTCCAAATGCAGGTTTGTGTAAAATAGTTTTCAAAACTTCTGCATTGGCTAGCAAAATGGATTTTTGGCTAAAGTGTGATGTTTTTATTTTCCCATAAGTAAAGATATTGTAAGAGATGCAAACCTCTTACTTTGTGATGTGGAACTGTCCCCACTGTGTTGGAAAGTATTTTAATTATATAAGGGTGTCATCATCTCAAATGATCCTCTAGCTTAGATGGTTTGATAGTGTACCTTTTGAAAAAAATTTCATTGCATTAAAGCCACATAACGGTATGAACTTGTTTGTTCCACAAGGAATGAAGCCAAGTTTCAAATATTCAGTGTACTCTCTCTGTATTTCTTTTTTAATTCAGACATTTTTGTTTGTTAGTTTTATAATTAAGCTATTTAAATAAAGATGTTACATTTGTAAAAAATTCATTCAAATAAGGATTAACTAAGGCACAAAGCATGCATATGTGTGAGATGGGAAATGAAATTTAAAGTATAGACCTGCTTCAATGAGATTCATGATAGTAAACCTCCAGTTACATCTCATAGATCCCTGATTAATTTTTTCACTTAAGTAGACCCCCAGTGAGCTATAAAGACCCCTTTCGGAATCCTTGTAGTAAACTGACAAACAGATTCAGTAAATAACAGAAGCAAATGTTTATTAAAGCCAGCACATAGTATTTATTGCTAGTATTTGTAACAAAGTTTCATTTCACATGTATGATTTTTTTTTTTAGCGATTTCTGAAAAAAAAACTAGACATCTTAGCTGCTTTACTAGACCTTTTATATTTTTTTCAAAAAAATTTAATTATTTTGTTTTTCATTCAAATATTAAGAACAAAACAGAAGTGAGATTATAACACAAGTTCTAATTTATGTTCCTTAACAATAATGGTGCAGACTTATGAAACTAATCCTGAATATATCTTTAGTGATGACAAAAAATGTCAACACTGTATAACCAATAAAAAAAAATTGAATCTAACCATTTATAGATCAACTTTAATTAAGCATTATAAATTATTGGAGACATCTTGTTTTCTTTTTAATACCGGTAATACAAAATGTAAAGTATGGAATGTAGAAAATCATTTAAAAAAACAAATGTAAACAAGTATAAAGCTGACAAATTGCTTGAACAATATTCTTTTTATAAACTTAACAGATAGTTCAGTTTGTGTTGCTGATCAAGTGTGGTCCATATATTGTGGTTACTTTTTTTGTTACTGGTACATTTCCACCAAGCTAAGAATAAAGAAAGTTGTTATATTTAGATCTAGGTTTAGAACTCAGATAATTAGGAACATCACAGCACTCACCACTTTCATGCTTTACTACTTCATCCAGTCCATTCATTCTTTGCATACAGATCAGATAATTACAATACAATTGACATAGCCACATGGCACTAGAAATCATTATTCAATATAGAATATATTGACATCAAATAAAAAACAAACAGTTTGAATTCCATTATTTTTCTAAAGCAGTAGTTGTTTTTCTATTTTTACTTATAACTTTGATGTCAGTTATAGGTTAATTTTAATGGTCTCAATGACTTTATTTGTTTTTAAAAAATATTTTTTTCTTGCAATGAAGAATTATAATTAATATTTTCTAAAAAATTGATTTAAAATTATTCAAAGTGCAGTAGTTAATGCATTACAAGTGGCTACTTAATAAAACAGTGCTGCAAAAACTATTGCTGTTTTTCCTTAATGGTATTTCCACGTCCAAGTCACATATTATTAGCAAAGTCATGTTTAAAAAAATTGTACATTTCTTTGTGGGTTTAGTTTTGAAAATTTGGATAGGTTACATTTTTTTCTAAGAACATCAAATGTGATTTATATTTAACATTTTAGCAGTAAAATACTATTAGTAGTTGGCAAATTTTACTTTTATTTTACAATTTATTGGTTTTACTTTTGACACAAAGATAAAAGCTTATAACTTTGAGGTTAGCAAAAAATTTGGTTTCAAATAATTTTGTACTGTTATTACTAAAATTTAGGTTAGACACTTAAAAACTTTGTATTTTATATTGCCCAAAACATTTGATCAAATTAACTAGTTGAAATAGTGATATTCTTTCTCCTTACAATATATAACATATCATTTACAAAATAAATACCTGCAGTTTTTTAGATTTATTGATTTCATTTGTCATTAGCATCTCCTTTGGAGATGATGTCAATTATAATCACATTTAAACCTGGATTAGACTTCAACACATTGTACTAGGAACTGTTGTTCATATGTTGGGTTTTTTATTAAATAAAAAAAAAAAGTGCTTTTTGAGCACAAGTGCAGTGGGGAAAAAATGAGCAATATCAAAGTGGTATTGTCACAACTATGTGATAAGAGACAAGTTTTAAATACAAATTAGTTTTTAAAAAAAAAGTGTTTTGTGATATTGACATAAGAAATACATCTCTTTAAAAAAAAGTTTTTTTTTTATATTTATTACAAATACATTAGTTTTTTTTCCAACTGGAAAACTATGTACAATATCTATGATATTTATTACAAATACATTAGGTTTTTTTCCAACTGGAAAACTATGTACAATATCTATGATCTAGTTTCATTTAAAATATATCCATTATTGAAGAAATATTTTGAGACGACTGCAAAGTTTTAAATACTGAGATTTAGGAAAACATTATTCTTTTTTTAAATAATAGGTAACAAATGTGAACTAAAAATGTGAACACATAAATAACAACTGATAAGACATTGAAATAGCACTTGTGAAGTTGAAAAGTATGGCAGTGAATTATGCAGGTAAACTTGAAACATGTATTCAAATGGCACAAAGATCAAATAAATGTGTCAACAAAATGTGCATGTATTTATACAAATGGTTTCAAGGACAAGTTTGACATTTACATGAAAGAACAAAGAAGTCTGGAAAAAAATGTTCTAAAAGGCACATTGGATGGAAATGTTTGCAATATCATGCTAGGATCTTTTCTTTTTAGCAGATGGAGTATTCGCTGGGATGTCAGGTCTCAGCTCTCTGTATTGAATCTGAAAAAAAACATTAAAATAATTTACTTTCTGCTATTATTCAAGTTTTATTAGAAACATTTTTCCAATGCGATAAAAGAAGAACAAACCTATTATTTTATATAATATTAGACATTTAAAAGATGAGTTTTGTTTTATTTAATTTCATGAGATTTACAATGTAGCAATTTATCTTATGTGCATTATCAATATTTCTTTAAAATGTTTTCTAATATCTCACCAATTCATTATCTGAAGGAACCCTTGATAAGAAATCCAACAATTCATTATTGGAGATTGCATTTGGTTTCCTCAATTTCTTTGTGAATTTATTGATACCTGGAAGTAACAAGTTTTCATTCTCTTTTTAACTGAACACAAGAAAGTTTAAATAAACATCTCTATATATAATTCTCTTCTTCCCTCAACAGTTTGGATGAGCAAGAAGTAAAGGAAAGATCACTCTCTTATTTCTGCAGAGTCACCCCACTAAATAACAAGAAGTGGGGGGAGAACACGTGGGTATTCACACATGGCTATGGATGGCTGCGCGCTGGACTGTCAAACCCTGTCCAATCCCATCCCCCTTCGTCTTGCAGGAGGTTTGGACTAAAAAGTAAACTATCTTCAACTCAAGGAACATCCGAAACATGTAAAACATTTTACAATCAAACATTTTACAAACACTAAATAGCAAGGCAGGACTTACGCATTGTGAGCCCCTATTCGAAACGGATTTCGCGGGGCCAATTTTGGGTAGGAAGCGGACAATAAGTGAAATTTAAGAGTTTGTATTAGAAAAAAAATTCGTCTATGCATTTTATTAATTCTTTACTATGTACAGAATTACTTTACGAGCCTTGCGTATAGCAAAGTCATACAGTATATCATAATAATTCTGTTTCCTACATAGATCCTGCTCAATAGCAAGAATTACCAAATGTTTCAATATATCTTTGAGAATTGTTGACCTCCTGGTAAATTGACATGAGGACGCGGGAAATCTGTTTTAAGTTAAAAAATGGTTTAATTTAATAATTTATACACCTTGAATTAGCACGGGTTCTATGAAAGTGCGGATCCTTTGAAAGTGGTGGCCCACTGCGTTCGCATAGGTTGCAGTGGTCTAAGACCGGCTATGCAAAATAGCGGCGTATGCTATGCCGCCGGTCGACTAGTATATATAAATAATAATAAACATCATTATTATGAATAAGGAAATTTGTCTTACAATTTGTGCATTACACAAAAACAAAAATAGAAAACCAAAATATGCATTCACACCAGACTCATTTAAAATTTACATGCAAAAAGTTTAATTCAGATAATTTTTATGTAATGATTTAGGCCAATTACAAAAGGAATATAAGAATTTTAGAGTGTAAGAACTATAAACTAGTCTTAAGCTAACCCAATTTTATCTCTTTATATTGGGAAGGTACCACACCTCTTATATAACTCAACTCTGCAAATTTTATAAATAACTATATACAAAATATAGGCCTAAAACTTAGGCTAAAAATGCATAAAGAGCCTGTTTTGTAAAAAAATGATAAAGCTAATCTTTTGTTTATAACTCAGGAGAAAAGATTTATTGCTCTACTCTGGGCAGCTAATATGCATGAGGTTATTGTTCTTGCAATGAAATAATGGCACAAGAAATGTTTTCAGCAAAACAAATGCATAATTAGTGTGGTATTACATTAAAACAATTTTTGAGTATGGTACTTCTCTAATTAGTAGAAAATATGCTCGTCTCGTCTCTGCCTGTTGTTCCATTAGGGGCATAGGCCACCAATCAGCTACCTGTGGGAAAGTCTCTCCTACTGTCCCCTCGTCTTACCATCTACTTGGCATCTGCTTCCATATTGCGCACCATGTATCTATGGGCTGTCCCCTCTTCCTCTTTCCTTGGGGGGGTTCCAGGCTTGATTGTTATGTTGGATGCAGGCTTGTAAAGGCTGCAACCTATCCATCTCCAGCATTTCTGAAGGATTATATCTACTTCATTGGACTGCTGCTTTATTCTTTTCCACAGTTCCTCATTTGAGATCATGTCTGGCCAGAAGATCATAAGAATCTTCCTTTTTTTAGGATCTAAGTCTAAGTAAGTAAGTAAGACAGTGGTTCTCCAGGTTCTGCTCCATAAAGTAGTATTGGCAAAATAGGTAAAGCTTTTCACCTCTTCCAGTCTTGGACTGTAATAGGTGTGTTGTTGGATGCCTTATGTTTATGGGTAACACCTTTCCTGAAATGGACAGCAGCTTTACCCCTCAGTAGTTGAAGCAGGGGGAGTTTGATGAGGTAGCCTTCCATCCACTCTGGTGGCACTTCTTTTTCCAAAGCAAAAGAGAGGTTAGGATAGCTTCACACAGGTCTTAATATCTGCCTTTAGTGCTTCAACTGGGATGCTATCAGTTCCTGCAAATTAGCCATTCTTCAATTGCTTGATTGCACTGTAGATCTCTTGGGGGGGGGGCACTGCTCTTGATAGGCAGCTGGTGGTATCTCTGGTGGCTTTGCAGGAGTAGGTCAGTTCAGAAGCTCCTGGAAATGATCATCCACCTCTTCTTCTGTCCTTCTTCATCGAATATCACTTCTTTATTCTGGTCCTTTTCTGGTCTCTCTGGCTTGAACAATTTTCCTGATATGTTTTTGATGATAGAGTACAAGTCTTAGAGCTGTTCTGAAAGGGTGCTGTTTCTGCTTCTGTCACCAGTGCTTCTATGTAGTTCTGCCGATCTGTTCTGACAATATGCTTGATATTTCTATCAGCTTCTGTATATTCTGGAAAGCTTGCTACTAAGGGGAAAGCTGTGTTGATGGAATGGAATCCAACAAGTACAAAAGAACATAGTTAAATAAATGTTATAAAAATGTGCTACATGATGACACAATGTACTTAAAAGCAATGATGATTGGTTTTGTCCATCTTGGTCAAATACCTTTTTCAGTCAGGCTGATCAGAAATATCATGCATTAATTTCAAAGTGAAAAAAATTGTTAATTTTTAAAACAATTTTAATTTGTTAATTTTTTTTTTTCCAAATACACAACACTGTATTTATTTTTTAAGGACACATAAATACACATATTTAAGCAGAAGTTATATGAAAAATAAAATAAAATATTCAGTAAAATTTCAAAAGTGTTATATAGAAAATTTCAATTTTTAGTTTCAAGAAAAATAATTCTATGAAAAAGACTGTCATGGGAATAGATATTCTACTGAACTCAATTTATTCTAAAGTAATTAAAAAAAAACAACTCACCCCATGCTAATAACAGATATCTTAATGGAATGTAGTATAGAATTATGATTCCTACGCTAAGGGCTATAATAGCTAATGAAGACAACCATGGTACACTCCAGTTGAAAGTACTGAAAGAATAAAATGCAAAATAAAATGTTACAGTAATTCAAATAACTCATCAATTATTTTCTAATGTAGTGTACCTTTCTGATTACATTTTTGTAATTGGTTTAAAAAAACTACTCTGTTCTGTCATCTTGAAAGTCCAGGGTTCGAACCCTGCCCACCATGATGTTGTCTAGTGGGAAGTTTGGGCTGTGGTGTAATAATCTTCAAATCTGAAGGATCGTCAGAAAAACATAAAAACAAAACAAAGACTTTTGACACTGTGAGACGCAATGGTTTGTTGATGGACTTTTGTCTCTGTTCATGTGCCTTCAAAGATTTCTCTCCATTTTATAGCATCTGCATTGGAGAGTCAAAAGGTCAAATTAGGCACAATGGTGACATATCAGCTCAATGTTATATAGAAAATGGCTTAAAACAGGAGTGTTTACCTGTTTCATTATTCCCAAACTCATCAGTTTACATTCACGGTATAAAACAGCTAGCAGTAAAAGACTTCAGAAATAGAGAGCTGAAGAATTATTATAAGGCAGCATGACACTCATAAGAGACCCAAGGAAAAGCTCCCTCGAAATGGCTTCACAACAGCTTAATCTCCACACTAAATGAAAATGCCTTATAAATAATAATGATAAAAAGACATTTTCTTGGAGTCTAAAGGGTTAAGTAGTAATTTAGGATGACAATGCAAACCTAGTTGTTTCCTACATATTTTTTCACATCTCATGTTGCCAAAATTGTTGTATGGTATATCACCATGGTACCCAGCAAGATAAATTAATTTCAAATGTAATAACCTTTAAAAAGTTTCAAAAATGTTTGTTTTGTAAAATGAGAAGTCTGAAGGACAGTCCATACCGATGACCAAGCAGCCATGCAAACATACCAAGTCTTTCTTTGAAAGATTGAATATGAACTGAACATATATAGATATAGCTGTAATTTTTCTTTAAATTTACTAATTATAATAAGAGCCAAGTAAGAAGATAAGAGTGTCTGTATGAACTTGTTTTTCTATATTTGTTTAAATACAAAATGTTAACGTTTGGTAAACAAACACATGTATGAATAATGAGATGATATAATCAAATTTTACTTTAAATGTACCATTTTTTGGCTTAGAAACAAATTGTTCTCTATTGAAAACTATTCATAAAATAAATAGAGAAAGTACTTGGAAATTAACACATTTACTCAAAAGGTATATATATATATATATAGGAGCAGGTGGAGGTAGGGAATGCAGTTTGATTTGATCATTCTTATAGGCCTATATTTTATAATTTACAAGATAACCTTGTGCAGTAAAAACTAATTGTGGACAATAATACTCACTTTTTGACTCTTTCTCCTAGACAGGCTACTGTGTCAAGCCCTTGCTGTACTTGTAAACATATTTCTTGTATAGCATGATACCTGTCCACTATACTTTTTTTTTCTTCTTGCTGTAATATTGGAAAATTTGTATATAGAGATATACTTATAAAAATAATAGGTCTACTATATTATATTCTACCAAACACAGACCTTCAATAGAAACTCGAAGAATGGTAATAAACAGTAGAAATCATTTCAAATACTGAAATTTACAGGCAATCAAAGGATTTTAAAAACTTTCTTCAATTTCTATTTTTATTATAATGTCTGAAGTTATAAATGGCCTAATATATTTATAAAGTATATATAAGCCTAGAATAATTTTACAAAACAAATAAAAAAAAGTGTTAAGTCTCCAGTTAGAAAGTTTAAAGTACTACATCTAAAATGCAGAATAATATGTTTGAGTAAACTAGCACATATAATGTCATGGAATACAAGTGAAAAAAACAATATTACACAGTTAATCAGTCAATGGTAATATTATCAGCCTAAATTGATAATCCAAAGTACTATAAATGAAAATAAAAAAAAAAGCCTTACTATTAGTTTTGTTATGGAGATAATTAAAATTGCTTAAGAGTTAATTTTTAGTCAGACCAAAAAATGTTGATAAAAAATATTGATACAAATTTTACTTATATTACTAGACTTTTATGAAGTTTCTAGGAATTATTACTTTTTATTTATTATTGTACTAATAAATATATGTGAAATTTTAAAAATAATTTAATATTCCGGTAGATTTATAACAGTATGTTAATTTCAAAGTATCTGAGCATATCAGTACAATTTTAAAAATCTATTAAAAGTAACAAGTATGAAAATATTGTTAATAAACTGACAAAGATAAAAGATTTTAGTGACAGAGAGACAATTTCAGAGCATAGGCCCTGTTCTTGAAAACTGATTAGAAGAGGTAGCTGCTAGCTTCATTTCTATACAATGGATTTTTACCAATATGAAAACAACAAAGCTAACCTGTACATATAATATTTTTAAATCAAGAATTTTGAAGTAAAAATTAAGATTTGAATAAAAACTTGTGAGCCATCCAACTCATCAATGTAACATACAATTTAAGGGACTTTAGTTACCACTCTGTAAGGAAATGAAACGGTGAGAACAGAAAACTATTGACCATTACCAGTAAACAGGATAAAACTAATTTTTCTTCACTCTATTAGACCTAGTTCTAAAGAGCAGAGGGAAGATTTATTCTACTTTTGTAAAAAAACATCTGGGAAACTGCAGAAGAAAACAAATTGAGTTTTTTTAAAAAAATGAGATAATTTCATATTTTATTAATGGTTAGGAGGATATATATTTGAATTCATTCTTTAGTCAACCATGATTAAATTTTCCTTATACTCTAGAAATGAGATGACCTTTATATCATCTGTACTATAGACCATGCACATAGTTTGTAAGGGGAACTTCAATTCACTAGCAATGATAAGTGATTTTACTTTTTAATGTGTAGGCTCATAGCAAATAGAATAGCATATACTGTCCATTAACATATTTCTTAATTTGATCTTTGCTGGATAAACACTAGTTGGAAAGAGTGCAAGTTTTTGTATTCAGTGTCCAATTAGTTAGCTGCATGTCAATAATCAGATTGATTCTTTATTATTTTACTTTGTAAAGCAGATATAGAAATGTAAGAAACAAACACTACAAAAGAAATAAAAAATGTACTTATAGAAAATAAGCAGGTCTATAGATTATACAGTTTGTAGCTAATGTCAACTTTAAAAAAAATTTTTTTTTTTACATGTTTATAAATTTTGTTTACACGTATGGAAAAAAAAGCTATTTATTCTTGTCAAGAAATATGCTACTTAAAAGCAGATGGTGAATTTAATAGATACAATTTTTAGGATTAGAATCTAAATATAAAAGCCATTAACAATTTGATCAAATAAAAAATTATGAGCAAAAACAAAGTTACCTTCTTTTGCTAGAATAAAAATACATTAATTGTAGTACATTAATACATCTTGAAATCTAAAGTTTTCTATACTTTTTAAAATTAATTTCTATATACTTGTGTCCCCTTTGGTATGAGAATACAAAAAGACATAACTGAAAGACTTGAACTAAATGAACATTGAAAAGCTAATATCAGTTAAATGGTTGTAATGTTCTAGCAGAAGCATAAGCTTCAGTCATAATGATACAAGTCATGAGGTTAAAATCTACTTGCCTCTATCAAAGGCCATTACAAAGGATTAGTCTGGGATTTAATGATGAAAAATTTGAAACATTTATTTGCTTACACACTATAAAAGAAGCAGGCTATCTGCAACTAAACCTACCCGTGCCACGTATGCAGCCGGCTTTTTAAAGCGAGGATTTGACATAACAGTCATCTTCGTGTTCATAGGATATGAGAAATGTTCTCATCTTTGATCACAAAGGAGGAGCTATATATATATGTGTATAAATTTCAATCAAAATAAATGGCTGAGTTGCTTAAAACGCTTAGCTACCTATAAAGCTCAAGTTCTAATCCCCTAGCAGAGTTTTGCAACAGAAACCTTCTCCCATGCAAATAACTCTCCTCCACACCACAGGTCCACAAAAGAAATTGGACCATAGTGCATAGCCATATGCATTTCTTCATAACAAATGCAATAGTACAATTACTCTTTAAACAGTGTGAAGGTCTACTTCACAATATATGATAACGAAGTTGATGTTCATGTTTGTCCTTAAATGTAGATGTCATACAGTTAAAAAGCACTTTATTACATATAATGAATAAAAGGATTTTATTATAACCATTTATGTCAAGTTAACATTGTTTCTATACATTTCAGTTAATTCAGCCTGGTCGTGTGGTATGCGCTCTAGATTGTCTATCAGAGGTCTCCATGGTCCCTGCCTGATGCCATCCCCTACTGTCTTGCAGGAGTTTTGGGCTAGGATGTAATTATCTTCAAATCTCATGAAACACCCAAAGCATGTAAAACAACAAAACATCATGCT
The DNA here is from genome assembly GCA_036873155.1 of Biomphalaria sudanica. Classification (NCBI taxonomy): domain Eukaryota; kingdom Metazoa; phylum Mollusca; class Gastropoda; family Planorbidae; genus Biomphalaria; species Biomphalaria sudanica. The sequence continues at coordinate 23,810 of JAZGLO010006434.1, read as the reverse complement.
TATTTTATGAAACCCAACCCAACCCCAGCATTATAATTACAATAAGACTCGTACATGCTGAAAATACTAGCCTATTTTACCATTAATAAAAATCTGTGGGACTAATATAATAAATAAAAATATAAAGAGATGAGTTAAATGTATACACAATCTAGATTTCTTAAAATTTTCTTAAATATTTATACAGTGACAAACCGTTACTTGGCCACATAAGCTGTATTTAGTATAAGGAGTGAGTATATTTAGATCAGTCAAATGAAAACAAAACAAAACAAAAACATTTTGTTGACAAATGTACTAAATGGTTGGGAATATTCAGTAGATATTATTCATTAGCTGTAAAAAAAAAAAAAAAGATATATTTTGTACTATTGTACTACCAAAATACTTGTTAGTGAAAAACTTTTCATAAAAGCCAATAACAATTTTGAAAGAAGAGCCCTTTCAAAAATGCCAAACTAATCATGCACAAATCTTTAGTAACAAAAATTCTTACTCTGTCTTTTTCTTCATCATCATCGTCCTCCTCATCAGCAGGATAATCCTGTCAATTAGAGATAAGTTGAACATTCTCTGAGCTTCATCTTTTTATTTTAATAAGAAGGTTAAGTTTTCTATTGCTAAATAGTTATTTGTTATTACAGTAGAAAAAACAAAACCATACATCCTCAACAGGGTCCTTCCTAAAAGAGCCAACAATTTGAGCAACAATGAGATTCTTCAGAAAAATGAGAAGCAGTGAGATGGGAAGCATGTACAGTTCGAAATTCCAGACTATCACAAGATAAACCTGAAACAAATGGAATCTGGTTACTAACATGGTATTCTAAAGAAAAAAAGATTCAATAAATTTGTTTTGAATAGTTTTGTTATATAAACTGACTGAGACACAACTTAGTGAACAATCACATTGAATGTATTCTAAATTTTATTGTCTATTCCCAAAAAAAAACATTAATGGAAAATTAAAAAAAAAAGTTCTATACATATTTCTTCCTATTGTATGACAAATCAACTACTAGATAGTAATTTATTTGTTTAGTAAAATAAAAACAAATTACATTTAATTAAAGAATCAATTGAGTTTTGGTGTTATTTTAATATCATTATGTTTTTTTTTCATTAACTAGTAAAACAGCCAATTTGTTAGCATTTATTACAGTTGTATTATCTGAACATATTTAATGAAGTTATGGTTATTTTGCCCATTAGAACATTCATGCCATGGCAAGCCCATTAATCCTTCTCAAGACTAACTATGATGATTAGTAAGTAACATTTAAGAATAAAAAAAATAAATCAACGCAGTACCAGCTCTGTAAAAGCAAGAAAGTCTGGAAATATTTTCCTTAACGTGGTTAATATGTAACTTTATTATAAAACACATAATTTCAAAAGCCAGACTTACAATAAAAGCAATTATTGTGCGAGGTGGATAATGCCAATCAAAACAACTCTGAATAAATCTCCCAGTCTCCATGAATACACCAATGAGCTGAGAAACTCTATTAATGTTTTGTTTCATAATCTAGAAAAAAAAGATAAAACTAGAACATTTGAAAACTTCTGAAACATGAAAAATACTTTCAGCCTAAATGTAACTCACTGAGATTTTAAACTTTGATTCAGGGAGCATCAGCTTCTCTTCTCTAGGGTTTATTGTTCGAATAGCTGCCTTCACCTGTGCAAATTGTAGAAATAATGCTTTTACTTCTTGAAAAGAAAGTTTTAATTTTATAATAATTCACTGTACCAGCAGTCTGCTTTAAACAGAAAAAAAAATCTGATTTTTTTGTCCTTAAATAATCAGGTCTTTATGTGTAAGTTTAAAAATAAAATTTCATTGCCACCAGTTTTATCAACTTAAATAATGAAATTTCAGACTTACATGATTATATATAAAATCCATTTCTAAGAGTATTGCTCCTTTAGTTTTATGTATTATTTTACGATCTTTTAAGGCGTACCAGCGCCTTTCTCCATTTCTAATCTGTATGTACAAAATAGAATCATTTAAATAAATAAATTTATAACAGTCTATAAAATGGTTAATTTTGAAATTAATGTTATTGAGTAAATTACCTTTAAAAGAGGTATTGCAACTTTCCCTAAGAATTCTATTTTTTTATTGCGATCTTCATCATAAACAGTTATTTCCAACACAGAATGTATATCTCTGACATGACTGAAACAGTTCAATGTGAAATTCTTTTAATGAAAAAATGTTACAATGACATCAATAAATTAATTTTTGAAGATTGTTTCATAAAATCTTTTTTTTTTCACATATTCATAACTTTTTATTCTTATTACTTTAATTTCCTAAAGTTAAAGTGCAAAGCGAAAGTTCAGTTCATGTAATTAACTTGAGAAAAAAAAAAAAAAACTTTTGAGACTCATTTTGATTTTTTATCCAAGCATTGCTTACATGCTTTTCCAAATGATTTATTATACAATTTCTATGTTCAAAAAATTCTATAAACATACAATGTAAAGACTTTGGACCATTCAGGATTCAATGTCTTGTACTCAGTCTGTGTCTGGACTCTATCATTCACCAGTTCTAGCACACAAAATGGATCGCTCAGTCCTCCAAAATCTGCTGCCTGAAGACCATGAGCTCGAAAAACTAATAAAACATAAGTAGTGAGACATACAGACTGTTATCAACAATGAATGTTGTATGTAGACAAAGTTTGTTTTAAATAATTTAAAAAAAAATAACATTGTATACCAGTGCTTAATATTTTGAATAACAGATTGAAGCTAAGGTATAAATAAACTTGTTGTCATAAAGTCATGTTCACAATTTTATCACATTGTAATAGCCTGTAGTGATGACAAAAATTTAGACAATGTACAAAATTGATCTATGACTTCTTTTGCATTTACTTTTGGAAGAAATGAAAAGATGGTAAGGATACATTATAAAAAAACAAACAAACATGCTTAATAAGATATAGTTCTATTCATTTGTGGCTGAGTCTACATTTTGTGTAGTTCAAGACAATATTAATGTATTTTACTGTTTTATATTTCATATGTTTTATCTTATCTTATCTTATATAATACAGACGTTACTTCAAAAAAAGAAGATGATTACGTCCTACGTGTCATGCATTTAATCATGCATATTAACCAATGACTTAAATTCTGCCAAGTCACTGGTTTTCCCGGCTAGCTCAGGCAACCCATTCCATGCTCTAATAGCACTAGGGAAGAAGGAGTATTTGTACACATTTGTCCTAGCATATGGGACGAGGAATGTGCCTTTATCTTTGTGTCTTTCAGAGTATTTTATTAAATTTTGTTTTTGTATTTGAAGATTATGATTCAGTGTTTTATGTATAATTGCTACTTTACTTTTGAGTCTTCTGTCCTGAAGGCTTTCTAAATTTAGTGATTTTACTATAGGTGTTACTCTAGTCAAATGTGAATATTCATTTGTTATGAATCTCACTGCTCTATTTTGTGTCTGTTCCAGTTTCTTAATGTTTTCTTGAGTTGAGGGGTCCCAAATGGAGGATGCATATTCTATTATTGGCCTAACCAAGGTTAAAAAACATTTTAGTTTTATGTTCTTATTTGATTTATAGTTTTCATATAACAAAAGAATTATAATTTTCAAATAACTGAATAATTCTGTGCAGAATGTTTAGTATTATTAAATTATTAATGGAGAGCTTGGATATTGTGAATTTTATCTTTTAATGTGGTTGTGTATTTCAATTTGAACTAGAGGACTCTAATTCATAATCTAATAATATACACATCACATATTTATAATAAACAGGTTTTTAATTATAGTTTATATTCAAACAAATGTTTTTATGATAAAACTTTTAAACATTCATAGTCATTTAGTTGGTTATGAATACATTGTTTGCATGGTCATGATTCTCCTCTTTGTGTTCAGATATTGATCTAGGTCTCTATGTTACAAAGCCTATTGTTCAGTTAAATTTGCAATAGATTTGCTCTACTGGTCTTCAGTTTGTTGTTGAAGATTGGTAAGTTTTAAAAATCCTGTTTTCCATGAACCCTGGCTAAAGATAATTGATTTGTACTTATAGTGGTCCAAAGTAAAGGACAAATGTCTTAAGTTGTACTCATTAGTCCTATGAAGACAATGGTGATTATAGTTTTTGAGATGGACAGTGTTTCATCAAATGATTGTGCTAAGGTGAGGAAATGGCTGTGTTAAAAGATATGAAAGGAAAATTAAGTTGTTCTTTCTTGTCTGATACATTTATCCAACACCTACCTTTAACCTCCAAGTGACCAATATCATTAATATTTCTAAATGAGTTGAGGAGACTCTGAAACAAAGAATGAAACATTTTTCTAATATTTAAGCAAAAAAACAAAGACAATAGCTAGGTTAACACATTCATTTTCTTACAATATTTAAATTAATTATAGCTCCAAATAATAATAATCAAGTTGAGCAGTAACACTAAAAAATCAATAATCAGGCCAAACATTGTAATGATATTCGTTAAGAAAGGTTAAACAGCAGAAACAGCCATACAAACGATGAGAAGAAATAAGCAATTTTTCCACTCCTCTTAGAACTTTAAGCATATCAGTTTGGTGTATACCAGAAGTGAACCAAGTGGGATCTGGCTTTCAAAACAATCAGTTTGGTGTATACCAGAAATAAACCAAGTGGGATTTGGCTTTCAAAACAATAAGAATTTTAAGCTTAAGATTTCTGAATCTATAAATGTCATGCAAAACAATAAATGATATTTGAAAGATTAGAAAAGAAAAAGAAGCTAGAGATAAACAGACAAATAAAAAAAAAAAGGATTGCTCCAGACAACAAGCTCAATGGAATGCAGCCTCTTGACAACCTCATACATCATAGGAACTAATTAGAACAGAGAGAAGTTGAGAACAGAGAGAAATTGAGACTCCCCAAGGACTAGAGTTGTGCATTTTTCTATCCCTCCTTTTATTGACTGGTCACACACCAGAATGTTTATGACATTCATTTGACTTACATAATTATTGACAATAGAATCTTTATTTATTGCATTAGGAGTGTAGTTGGACAGATCTGAAGCCATTTCAACACCATAGGTCCCACTTATTGTAAGCAAGAGTTTGACAGTGCCTGCACCATCTTCTAGTGGTTGAACAATTGTGTGGGTTTTCTCTTTCTCTAACTTAGATAGATCTATAACAGCTCTGAAAAAGTAAGTCAATTTAAAATATTCAATCAAATTTAATAATGATGGAACATTTTTATAAAATAGAATTAATACATAAGTTTGATCTAATCTAATCACTTCATCGGAACATTATTAGAAACTAAGAAAATTGAAAGTATTTTATCTTTATCTACCAGATACAATTTTAACTTTTTTTTTCACAATCTTGATTTGACAAATTAATTTAAAGATGTTTTACATTGAAATGATTCATTGTTAATATAGAGAAAGAACTAGTATACATCTATGAAATATTTTTTTTAAGACATCAATGCCAACTGTGAAGACTACCTTTACCCTTTATGTCATTTACCTGCCCATGAAATCATCTTTTCCCCGAGTGTCGTGATCATAAACTGATATTTCAAGCTGTGAGGACTGCTCATCAAAAAGCCGAAGATCAAACTGTTCCAGCCAGCTTGGGTTCAAAGTCTTACTTTTGACCTGCCCATCAGACAAAAACAGATTAGTAAAATTCTTTTTAAAATATTTATTTTTAGATTTGTTTTTTTGTTTTGTTTTTTTTGTTTTGTTTTTTTGTTGTAGTTTTTTTGGTAAACTCATTGTCACCCATTTCATTTTCTTTTTTTATTTTTCTAAATACAGACCAACTTTGTAGTTTACAGGCCTAAAAGGTGAAGTTGCCAATTATTAACCAAACAATAGCCTGCTATTGATAAATGATTTCAAAATGGCTTATTTAATTGAAAACTATTTTAAAGTATAAAAAATCCTTACACTGTCTCAATTAAATGTTTTAAACTCACCTTGCTTCTGTATTTCTCAGTTCCTAGTTTGAACTTCACATAAGGATCACTCAGCCCATTATCATCCATGGCTACCAAGTTGGATCCTTCCACCAACACAATGTTGACCACACTGTTCCAAAGCTGCATTTTGATTTTCTTGGAGTTGATGGAAGCTGAGTCTGTTGACCTTGTAGACTTTCGAAACAACTGCAATACAAGAAAACAAGAACTTGGCTTATTAAGTGTTAGTAACTGAAGTTTTCATTATGTGCATCCAGATAAATTGAATACATTCTGTACCTTTAGGAGTAAGTCCATAGAAATAAACTGTAAATTAAACTAAGGAAAAGTTGGTCAAAGAATTGTAATTATTCCCCACCAAAACATAATACAAATTAAAATAACATGGAACATAATTTTTGGTTGACTATTGATTTGAGAGGAATCAAAATCATGCCTCTCAATGTGGCAAACTGATGGCTTACTATTCTCTCCTCTAGAGGCAGACCAACAATGACTAGATAACCAGAAAGCCTTGCTAATGTGTTTGAGTTTGTTTAAGAAGCTTAACAGCAGTGTTTCTCAAACTGATCAAAATTTGTGTAACAACCCCCCCCCCCCAAATGAAAGGGGTAAAAGAAAGTCTTTTTTTTTGTTTAAAGACAAAAAAATGTGCTATATTTGAATTGTAGGCCTAATTATAAGTCTATATTTGAGTATTAATGAAGGAAAAAAAAGAAGACCTAATTGCCAAAGTGACTTTTCATCGTTCTGTTGACCTTTTTAGTGGAAAATAAACCCAGGCCAGCTATAAGTTGAGTTACAGAACATGTACGCCCTTCTATGCCCATAGCAGGACGAAAAGAATAATAAAGCCTTAGGCCTACACAGGATTAGCAAACGCACACATAAACCAGACAAAGTATACTTTCAAACTATAGTTGAACAAAAAAGTATTAGTTGAAACATGGCAATAAATATAAATCTGTAAAACTAACGTTCGTATTTCTTGAAGCGGCTTTTCGGTGTAGTTTATTTTTCGCGTAAACATATGTTTAGAATTCCATGTACATTTGATCAGATTATAGGCCCTACTTTGTGAGAAAAATGCTTCTAAGAAAGCCTTTGGAGAGTTCATTGCTCTTGTCGCCTTCAAACACTCTTTTAACTTTAACATTAGGCCCGAAAATGCGAAAGAAACAAACTCGATGTTAAGAAGCTCTGAATATTTCTTTTAAACAGCCCTAAACAAACCAATGTTCAATTGTTCATGAAGTAGGTTGTCAAGAAACTTTTCAATATTCTATTTAATAGTGACTTTGTTTAAAGCAGAAGATATGCAAGAATGAATTCGACTGATGGAAAATATACTATTGCATTAAAAAAAAAGAACGAAAGCCTGCAGAAAGGAAGACATAGACACTCCCCCCCCCTCCAAAAAAAGAAGACATGTCCTCTTTTGGCCGGAAGTCTGGTAACCCTAGCTACACAACGTCCTGCTGGGATGATCTTACAACTATTAAACCCGTTACAAAACGTACATGCTTTATTGCCTTGAATGCCTGTCGCATTTCAGTTTAATGACAGTATTTGAACTGCGTTGTAGACGACAGGACCTAGCTGTGGGAGATTTCTGAGCTCGAGCGCCCCAGACCCTCCTAGCTGGCAAGAAGCCAGGGGATACGTGAGCATCATCTTTTAGTTATGGAGGCATCACTCGTAAAAAGTTTGAGAAACATTGCTGTACAGTATTGATTTTTTGCCACAAGTTTTAAATAATGCATTTATCTATTTATCACGTATTAAACTAGTACTGTACACAACAAAACATTTGGTTAGACCGTCCTACACACCAACTAATTGATTTGAAATCGGCCCGGAAATTATCATATGATTCGGCCCACAACTAGATTGCATATGATATGCATATACTGCATCTGATATGCATATACTGATCGCATGTATGCTAACGTGGGCTTCAATAACGTATTGTATTTCTACATGGAAATAGACTAAATAGAGACTATAGGAAATCTCAATTAAAAAAAAATCTACAGTGCAATCGCAATTTTGTATAGTTTATTACAATATTTGGATACTTATTAGTGTGTTATGCGCTCGGAAATGTCTCGATGGTCACGGGTTTAGACCCACCGCCCCCCCCCCTCCCCGTGACGTTCTGTGAGATAATAGGGCTATTTTGAAGTAACAACCAAAAAATGTCAAACCAAACATTTCAAAAGAAAGAAACATGAAAACGTTCTTGCAACAGAGAAATGTCTCCACATTCAAGGGACAAGAATCAACAAACTGTTCGCTGACGTTTTATGTTTGTGTCCAAAACAATGTCTTGTGAACATCTTTACCCCCAGCCTTCAACATGATGCTCCCAGCAAGTCTTCTTCTGGCATGATGCTTTTCAGCTTCTTTTTGTACAGGCACAAACCTTAGTTCACAAGTTACTTACCAATATTACAGCGTCATTAAAAGACATCCGAAGTTGAAGGCGTACATTCCAGGAATTAGAGCGTTTAGGTCTACATCTTGGTGGGTATGAGTTAATGTTTTAAGTTAGTCTCTAACGTGGCATAATCTCCAGGAGTATATGGAGTTGAGAATGTTTCTGTGTGAGAGTTATCTTGAGATTCAACTACGTTTTTGAATTGCTTGTGTCAAACTGGCGAGAAAGTCATCATTTGCCAGACGATTTCAGCCATTTTTTGCTTATCATCTCTCTTTTTTGTCTGTACTCTCTCCTTTCGATTTCTATTTGGTTCCATGTTTAACTGTTTAAATAATAATTGTGATTTTTTTTTAATGATTTCGTAACTGAGAAATCCTGGGATCTTGCGACGAACCCAATTATATAGTGCACATGAGACAGGACAATCCATCTGGCCATCTGAGTCAATTTTGGTAACAGTGGATCTACAGACTGCTGTAATTATAACTAGATCATAGCATTAAGAAATAATTCCTTATTTTTAAGTTCAGTGCCTGTTTTAGATTCGCACGAATATGTTCGACTTCTTTAGGACAATATAAAAAAATATAGGTCTTATGTTGTTTGTTAATCTCTTACTGTTAATAGTGGATCAAAGCTCGCAGAATCACGGTATAGGAGTAGAAGCGAAATGAGCGAATCCATTATTTTGGACTATATGGCTAGTATTACACAATAAAGTATGTAAATCTCTTTGATAAAAGATAAGACGTGGCCAACCAAGTTAACGTTACTTATTGACATTTAATAGGGCCCATTTAGGTACCGGTCCACCCGGTGGCCACTCCACCAATGCACACGGGCCTCCCACGAGTTTGTCCCTTTAGTCAATTTAATGGATGCCTGGTCGTGTAGAATACGCTTCGGAATGTTTTCACGACGATCCTGGGTTTGAAAACTGTCAGTTCCCCCTCTGATGATTTGCTGAGATTTGGGATAGTACGTAATGATCTTTATTTCTGAACACATGTTTAAAAACGGTCAAGTCATACGTCAATGGAATTTAATCAAAACAATTTTGTGTCAGGGAATGTTAGGGGCTGAGAGACATAAAATACTGCCACAAACAGAATGGTTCTAATAATTTACTTTAAATAATCTTTTCATTGTAATTACTATTTGATTATTTTCATGTTAACAAGTTTCCATTCTAAGGCAGTAGGCAGAAAACAAGGACTAAGATTTGTATCTTCACAATACTGAACAATTTTATCTCCCATTACTCACAACGTGGAGCAGAAGCTCCTTTTTTTAAAAAAAATCCATCCTTTCATATGTCGCGAGATATTGATTTTAACAGTCTTTGGCGAAATGACCCAGATTTAATTTAAAAGGCAAGAGGGGGGGGGGGGGAGGAGAAGGGAGGAGAGAGAGAGAGAGAGAGAGAGAGAGGAGAGAGAGAGAGAGAGAGAGATGTGACGAGAATGATGCACAGGGACTTCCCTAACAGCCTCTCCGTCCTTACATCATTTCTTTCCCACAGCCCAGAACTATGGACATATCCCTGTCTCATTACTCCGTAAGCTTTCCCTCCTCCTTGTCTCGTGCACATACTCTATGGTCAAGTCAATACCAATAGTTCGACCTGAGACTCTTACATTGAAACACGCGTCCTGTACAAATAATTCAAGTCTGTAACGGACTTCGATTTAATTATTTACCCACGTGACTGTCCACGTGTACGTTTACATTTCAACAGCACGCGCTGAGCTCTTTAATAAATGACGCAAACTAATAGTGCGCAGATAGAACGAGTCCGTTTTCATTTAGCCGCGTCCATAGTTATTGGAGCAGAAACAAAAAAGGTTACTGTGGCAACGTAAAAACGTCAAAAGACTGAAAACAAACTGCATGAAGTCTAAGACTTGTATAGAAATCTCAGTGACCTACTTCTAAATAGAAGGAAGCTGAATGAAAAGTGTAGCAGAAAATTCGTTGTGCATTAAATTATAGATAAAGCCGTGGCTTTTGTTCTAGTCCATTTAGTGTCTTTGGAGAGGAAGTAAAGAAATGGGCGGATCCTTGCCAATGCTGTGTGTGCGTGTGGGGTGCACTTCGAACATTTAATTGATAGGTTTTTTTTCCTCATTTCTGACATTTGAAACACATCCAATGTCCTGGCATAAAAATGAAAGTAAAGGGCTACGAAAAAATTGATGGCATTGCATCAGATTTTAATTAGGGATTTCGAAAATATACAAAATTATTTTAAAAAGCTTGCACGTGTTCGTGGCAATCATATGTTTAAATGGACAAATTTTACTCCCTACCCCCCATTAAAAAATGACATTTAATAAAGAAGTACGATGCTGATTAACATTTCAAAAATGTCAGTTCCATTTCGATGTAGATCTTTCGATTCAGATCTCTGGATGTAGGCCTACAGTCTGAAGTAACAAATGTCCACAGCAACAATGAGTAACAACAAGTTCAAACACAAAGCCTCCTCTAGAACTGAAGACTATTACCGTACGTCATTGTGTTGAAATCTCCAGCAGGACCGCAGAACACTAGTGACAGTCCCAAGCGCAAATCACACGGCCAGGTAGTCATTTTTTTCCAAGAAAAGAAAGAAGGTCGAATAAGTTGGAGGATGATGGTTACTTTCTATCACAAGACTAGCTGTAGCTAAAGCATGTGATTCAGATATGTATGTGTAGAAATTATTTTGTTCATTCATTCCAGTTCTTATCTTATCTTATACAATATAGAGGTTACTTAAAAAAAAGATGATCACGTCCTACGCTTGTCCCTAGGTTAGTATATCATGCATGTTAATCAATGACTAACACTCTACTAAGTCGTTGGTTTTCCTGGCTGATTCAGACAACCTATTCCATGCTCTAATAGAAAAGAAGGAGTAGGCCCTATTTGTACACATGTGGCGTAGGATAGGAACCTAGAAATGTGCTTTCTCCAGAAACCAATGTCCGATGACTGACCATTAGAAAATGAAATGACCAATGTACAGATGTACATTATATTCGTTAGATGCAGTAATTTGAAGGTGTGTGACCGTATCATTTTTAAACATGGATTATGAATAACTAGGTCCTATATCTGCTTGAAGGATTATAGGTTATCATTTATTAGCATTACTTACATTTCAATTTAATAAACAAAAATATTTAATTTCGCCCCTCGTTAATCTTTTAAGTGTACTTGTATTAAATGGAGCAAAGCAAAATGGTATGATACGGCGAGAAATAAACAAAACTAATACAATTTTACATTTCAAGCAATGATAATACAACTGCAGCGTAAATGCAATATAGGCCCACAGAACGACACACAACCAGGCATGGTCAAGAGTATCAATGGTGAATTTTTAGAATCGATTTTTATTGTTTTACATTTTTTTTTTTTTTTTTACAAATTCTCCACTTTCAATTTACATTTTTGATAAAAAATGGTTTAAATATACCTAAGCTCCAGGCCTTGCCCAAGCCAAAGTCGACAATTTATTAAAGATTTCTCAATAAATGTTAATTAGCTATTCATAGTTTTATAAACTATTTCAAAATTGTAAAGGAAATTATATATAGGACCTAGTTGTTATTTATGAGAACAAGGACACAGTAAACACAATAGTTACAAAAATTGTAAGAAAATAAAAGCGGTGTTCAGTTACATAGTTATTTGTGAAACTTATCATCTATCAAATGCCTCGCAAGTGAAACTGTAACAGTGCTATAAGCAAGGACATGAGACTGCGCTAATTAAATACTCTCAGTGTATATTGAAGGTCTATGAACACAATTTAGACCTAGTCTATGTACAATGTAGACATAAAATTGTTACTCAATAAGAAATTTTGAGCCTTTTCATATATTGTCATCATATAAACGTTTCTACATTAGGCTATGCCATTTATAAATCTCAAGTGACTAAATCTCAGGCTCCCCAAGGTAACAGTAAGCAAAAAAAGTCTACCAGACACACAGCCATGTGAAAGTTAGGAATCTAATTGAACTAGATCTAAAATCTAAACTCAGTCTAGCCTACTACAAATTGATCAACACAAACATTGGTTAAATATATGTTTACAGTTTTGCAAAAAGCAGACATTTTGACAGACAAAAACATGTTACAAGGGCAGCATTGTTACTGTAATAGAATTCATGGCATTCACATGATAATCAATAATTCACCATTATTTACTAACATTAGGGCATATCAAAGTTGACTCAAGGCAGTCTTACGTTATGCTTACATCCTTGTATCTATAATAGTTCATTTGAGATTTAAAGTTAATTTAGTTATTTTTAAAAGTTATTTGGATAATAGGTTCAATGATCTAATTGCATTTTAAAACAAGTGAATAAAACCAAATAATTAATTAAATAGTATCCTTTTTTTAAAAAATCAAACAATAAATGTTTTAATTTTTCATTAGAAGATAAAGTCTTGCTTGCAAGGGCTGACTTGATGACACACTACAATCAGACTGGACACTAGAGTATCACTAAACAAAAACAAATAGGAAGACAAGAGTTTAAAATGTTCTAGTTTCTTTCAATCTGTGAATGTTATGGACAATTATTATTTATGCAAGTTAAATTATATTACAAAAGGATCAAATTTTTTAAATCCTAAAAAGGAACTAGTTCTATTAAAATGTTTGTTTTTTTGTTTTTGTCTGTTTGTTAAAATGGCAATAAGGCCAAATTATAAATGTAAAACATTTAGTTAAATTTACATTTTGGTAATAGTAACTGTAATATGGGTAAAAGTGACAATAATTGAGAATTTAAAAAACACACTGATAGGATAAAATTAAAGATTTAAAACAATAAAGAAATTAGTTTAAATATGAGTTTATATGAAACTGTAAAACATGCAAGGTATAATTGAGGGGATATTAAAGAAATTTTTTGTTTCACTGTAAAAAGTTGTTTTTTTAAAACGTTATTCAAATTACAAAAGTAAAAAAAAAAGTTACAAAATTAACAATAATTTAAAAAAACAAAAACTACTAATTTAAAATGGCACATATACATGTAATACAATCCAAATTAAAGAACAAATCATTATTTGCTTGTGGATAATAAATAGGCATTTACATTAAAGCTTCTAAACTTTGAGCAGATTATTTAAATAGCTATAATATCTTTTAAACAATATGTAGGATCAAAAACAAATATTTATGTATAAGTTTTAATAGTGAATAGTCAAAATGTGCACTATAATAGAAGAAAAAAAAAAACATTAAGGAAAAAAAACTATTAAGTCCAAATGGATGACTCACCAAGGATTTTTTAGACCCCTGAAAAACATTATACAACAATGTAACGATACAACAGATTGTTGATACTGAAAATTGACATTGGCATAAATTCAGTATTACACAGAAAGCTAGAAACATTCACAGATGTGTTTTTGTGCTTGGGCTGCAGTGTTCACAATTTTTGGGTGAAGAAAATGAAAGACTCTAATCATTGTGCAAGAGATTCAATATGCAACACTCTTGTTGTAGTAGAGTTCTACAGCAAGATCTTTTAATATGTATTATCATATGCACCAAAGCAGAGATATACTTAAATCTGAACTTTTCAACCAACCACTTTAAAGTCTGATGCAATAATTGGTAGTGTGTCTAGACTTTTATTACTTTGGTTTTAATGTTTAATAAATTGTACTTTGATGGAGAAGATAATGGGGATTAAGGGCAATGTTGGAATATTGAAAAAAAAAAAAGAAACACTCGAGTATTTGACATGGGCCAATACTATTTTATAATTCTAAGTTAAATAAACACTACTAAGCCTTTGCAGGTTGTTGTTTTTTTGTGTAGTAATTCCTGTTCTGTCCTGAAGGGTCTCTAAGTTTAGTGATGTTACTATTTGTGTTACTCTTATCAAATGTGACAATTTCACATCTGTTCTAGTCTTGTTGAGTTGAGGGTCCCATCAGAGGAAATGTATTAATATTGGTATTTATCAAGGTTACAAAAGCATTCTAGTTTTATGCTCTTGTTTGATTTTTTTTTAATTTAATAAAATTAATTCTGTTTAATTTCTTAATTATTTCATCAACATGAGAGTCCATAATAATAACAACAATACAAAATAATTTAGGTTAATTACATTGTATTTTATAAAGAAGGGCTCTTATCTCCATGACATCAGTCATTGTTTAATAACTGATGGAGTAAACATCATCAAATAATAAATTGCTTTTTTTTTTTTTGCTTGATTATAATGTTCATAATGAGAACAAAAACAGGATTGAAACAAATAATCTCAGCCAACTTCAACTTTTTAATATTAATGGGATTTAAAATGTTTATGTCATTATGTAAAACAAAACAAAAATGATGCTACAAGTAATGTATACTTAATATTCTAATATCCAAATTGTACTAATAAATATACAATCTTAAGTTAGAAAAGATGTTTATAATCAAAATGTTTTTCCCAGGATGAAATGTCTGTACAGAGTACAAGGAATACAAGACATACTAATACAGAAACATTGACACATGAAGGAAGTATTTGTGGAAACATGGAGCTGATACATTAAATCAACATGTTGCCCTCAAAAGTGAAGGGGGGAGATACTGTTTAAGGATTTGTATTTAATGCTTTGGATTACTAGTTGGTTCTGATTGAGACAATTATGCAAGTATAAATATTGAACTTGAACTAAAAGCCTACTGACGATTGACAGCATTAGAAAAGAAACACATTTTACAAGTTAGAAATATAGAAATGAGATTTAAACAAGGAAAGACATACTGTAATGTCCAGCTTTTAGTTTTACTGTACCAAGTGCTGAAACATTAGAAACATGTAGCTCTAGTCTACCTAAAAGATCTAGTTAAACTATTTCCCCAAGAAATACATCTGTTTAGTGGTTCTAATTAAGTCAATTTTCAAAGGTGACAAGTAGTGCCCTACCTGTTCTTTGGGTTCCTGTGACTTGGGCACCAAGGAACATGCTAGCAGGAGGTAGCCCATGTACTCACTGTTCCCTCGCTCTGTCAGCAGCAGTTTTAAATCTGTTTCCCTGAAACAAGTCCAATGAAAACTGTTTAATTTGAGAATCACTGAAACTGCAAAAGTAAATACGATTGTCCCAATCTGTTGTACAAAATATTTTATAACATAAAAAAATTAAAAAAAAAACATGGCAAAGCTATCTCATCAGGATAATTTACTTTTATCCAAAGCCTGAAGAATCAATCAATAAATCAGATTTTTTTTTTGTTGGTGAGAGTAAAAAAAACAAACAAAAAAATCAAAAGGAAATGAACTGTATACAAAATATTAAACAAACAGAAAAAGAAGTTTGTCATTATGGATGTGAAATCAATAAAAAAAAAACAACAGTTGCATCCATCCCTCTTTTTTGCATCCCTTGGATTTATATACAATTAATCTACTTCATAATACTACACTTCTGTTAAATTCTTTTTATAGAATATGGACTTTTGTGGTCCATCTTTTGATGATAAGTCTATAGATAATTAAGAGAGAAAATGATGTAATAACTTTGCCTTTGATTTAAAGAATATTAAAATAAAAAAAAAAATGAAATAGCTGATCACAGTACTATAAGAAAATTAGAAAATGTGAAGCTAAAGGTGGGTTTTGATTATGATTATGAAATTTAAAAAAAAAAAAATAGCTATTGAAAAACAAACACAAAAAAAGGGAGATAATATTATTCAAAAGGGAATGAAATTTAAATAGGCTAAAAAAAAAACAGGGGAGACAATACTGTTAAGCATCAAAATGTTTTGTTCGATCGATAACGCTGAAAATTACTCCTCTAGGCCTGTTTTTTTTTTTTTTTAATTCTCATGAGAAGTTTTTCACTTTAAATTATTATTTATTTGAAAATGGAAACAAAATATATGTTTCTTAGAATGAAAAATTATTAGATCAAGTAGCCAATTAGAAAGTATACAGTGTACATCAAACATAGATATCTCTGACATGGTTGTGCACTACAATCGCTAAATATATACAATATGACTCTTGGTATCATTGAGAGATTTATTCAATACTCGAATCTGTGACTAATACAGAAGCAGCCAAACCTGATTATGGAATATGAGATGTTAACTACTATATGGTTTCTCTCTTAGCATATATACTAAGACGCTTGCTGTTTACTATAAACATATACACAGAACAAAGTTTTGTAAGACAAATTTCCTACCTGTGACGAGATGTTTAATTAGTCAATAGTTGGCTAGTTTATTTAAGTCTAGGGGAGATTTATTAATTTTATCCCGCTCACATATAAGATTTTGTACAGGCACACCGCAACTAACAGTAAGAACAGACCAATATTATAAGTTTATAAATAAAATTAATTTAATAAATGAAAGTTTACAAAAGATAAATGATCAAATAAATTTATAATTAAGAAATGAAACGAAGGTGCTAAGATTTAATATAACTGCTCATCATGGATTGCTAATTGGTGAGTGATTGGAAGAGAAGAAGAGTGTTCCTATGCCTTGGGTACTTATACTCTTTGCTGCTAGCCCGTGGGTTGTGGGTCGTCTTCTGGCGGTCGAAGGACTAGCACTCAGAAGGATGATTCATCCGGCTCTGTCTTAGGACGTCGGCTCGGGATAGTCTCTATGCTGTAGGCAAGCTGGCTCTAGGGTGAGGCCGCTGCCTGTTTAGCAGTAGAGAGGGTTGGTGCTGCAGACTAAGTTGTAGTGGGGTGATCTCTCAGCTGTGATCTCTAGCTCGTAGAGAGCCGTGCTAACTCAACACCAGTTTGTCTTCTGCAGCGAAGGTTGCTCTAATCTGTCGGCATTAGGCAGTAGCTATAGGGCAGTGGACAGTTTGGGCCGGGTACTGGGCAGATGATACTGGGCAGTATAAGGCACTGTGGACACTGGTCAATATGTTAAGGCCAAGGACAGTAGGCAATGCCTTCTTGCTAACAGGTATATAATTGGGGAGGGTGTATCTGGTGTGGTCTGCCCCGGTTACAGCTTTGGGTGGAGATCTGGTAGTTGTAGCAATCGTGCGTAGCAATCGTGCGTAGCAATCAGGGGTAGCAACCAGGCCGTTTGTCCCTAATGAAACCTCACAACTAAACTTCCTAATAGAGGAGACTATATGAATCCTAGCGGGCCTAACTTAGAATGCTTGGGTCTCTCTCTATATATATGGTTGGGGCATTTCGTTTAACGGGTGGGGAAGAAAGCTATGTGATTTTCTCACCGGTATCGATGTACCGGAGATGTCAGGCGTCATGTCCGATTTATGGCCTGTGCGGTGAGAGTAGGGACTAGGACGAATATGCATTTGTCCAGTCCGGGTGCAACGCTATTCTTAGAGCGGTGCGTATCCTGCGGGGGGGGGGGGGGTTAGAAAGGGGGAATGGGCGTGAAAAGTTATTAAGCTGCTGCGTGTAGCGCTGGTGCCGCGACCATTGTGTGCTGGTCAGCTGTCCAGCGGTCAAAAATTAAAAGTTAGCCCTAGAGAAGCTATTTGATGTTTTACGTCGAGATTCGTCCCGTGAGAAACAGTACGAGGGGAGATAAATCCTACAAGAATTCAGTTATGGGTGGACAGGAAAATAATGATTAAGTTAAAATTTAAAGTTTCTCACGGTTGGCTGGGAACAACTCAAATGAATTTTTGTATGCAAGTTTCGTATCGTCACATACCCACCCACTTAAAAAGTATTCGCAGAATACTATTAGTACTTGCATACAAGTTTCATTTGAGTGTTGTTGTTGCTTAATCTAATTGTTTAAATTTTCTGAGGGGTGATAACCATTTAGGCCTTTGGGCTCAAGAACGCAGTGCCGACTGAGGAAATCGGGCGCTGCATTTTGACTTCCAGGAACATGTTCAACCTGGAAGGAGTATGGTTGCAATAGCAAAGACCATCTCATAAGTCTGGCGTTTAGATGCTTGCTGGAGGATAAGTAAGATAGCGGCTTGTGGTCAGTTTGCAGAGTGAAGTGCTTTCCATATAAGAATGCCTGGAATTTCTCTATCGCCCATACCAGTGCCAGGCATTCTAGCTCTATTGTGGCGTAGTTGGATTCTGCCTGGTTCAATTTACGGCTTGCGTAAGCTACTGGAAAAAGTATGTCATCGGATCCTTCGGCAGTTTGCATCAGAACTGCACCTAGGCCAGAGCCACTGGCGTCTGTCCTCAACACGAAAGTGCGGGACAGGTCAGGTAGCTTGAGTACTGGCGATGAAGTGAGGCATTCCTTGAGTCGTTGGAATGCGAGTTCACATTCCTCATTCCAAGTCAGCTTGTCTGGTCGATCCTTTTTTGTTAGGTCTGACAGTGGGGCAGCGATAGAGTTGAAATGTGGGATGAATTTTTGATAGTAACCACACATCCCGAGGAATGATCTCACTCCAGTTTTCGTGATCGGCCTGGGAGCCTCGAGTAATTGAGCGACCTTTTCTTCGTCTGGCATGAGCTGGTTTTCTTGAATGACATGGCCTAAGAACTTGAGCCTTGTGAAACCGATGAGACATTTGGAGGGCCGAGCAGTCAGACCCGTCTCGCGGAGCCTTAGCAAGAGGGAGGAGACGAGAGCTATGTGTTCGGACCAGGTCTCCGTGGCGATCAGAATATCATCTATGAAATTATGGATGCCAGGATTTCCAATGGGAGCTAATAGCTTTCTCATCATACGCGTGAACACGCTAGACGAGTTATTCAGACCAAAGGGGACAGTTTGAAATTCATAGTGCCCTTGTGGTGTGCTAAAAGCTAGCAAAGGTCTGCATCCTGGCTCAACCTCTATTTGATAGTACCCTCGGCTTAAGTCAAATTTGCTAAAATACCTAGCGTGACTTAAGTTGGCAAAAATTGTGGCTGGGTCTGGAAGAGGCTCCGCTTGGAATTCAGCCACGGCATTGAGGCGTCGAAAATCAATGCACATGCGATGGCCTCCATCTGGTTTCCGAACCAGCACCACTGGAGCGTTGTATGGAGAGACCGAAGGTGCTATAATTCCAGCTTTTAGAAGCTCTTCCACTTCTTGTTTGATTACCTCAGCTTTGGCGTGAGGTAAAGGGTAGGCCTTTACTTTTATGGGCTCAGCACTTAACAGCTTCATCGAAAACCGCTCAAGTGATGTTCTGCCAGGCTTATCCGACAAGACGTCGTGGAATTCCGCCAGCATAGATTTAACCTCTGCCGCTTGCTCGGCGCCTAGCTGTGGACTAATGGTGACGTTCTCGTGTGTCTCCACTGCCTGGAGAGGGTATTCCACTAGGTCTTTGGGTTCTTTCACATCCTCTGCCACCGCTATAGCCATCAAGTTTCGGGGAGGGTCCGTTTGTGAAGGCCTCTCTAAGTAGTGCTTGAGGAGGTTCACGTGATAAGACTTCTCCTTGCGACCGACTTTAATGACGTAGTTGGTGGGCGATATCTTTTTCATCACGTCGAATGGGCCCTGCCAACAAATCTGTAACTTGTTTGTGTTCTTGGGCAGTAACAAGAGAACCTTGTCTCCGACATTGAGTGACCGTTCCTTAGCCCTCCTGTTGTAGTATTTCTCTTGTCTCTTACGTGCCTTGATGAGGTTGCTTCTAGCCAGAGACCGTATGTCTTGTAGCCTTTCTTGGAGGTCCTTCACATATTTGGACACCGTTTTGACTTCATCGTTGAGTTGGTCTTTGGTCCAAGTTTGTTTTAGGATTTCTAGTGGGCCACGGGGATGAGATCCAAAAATGATCTGGTATGGCGAATATCCTAGACTGGCGTGAGGTACCTCTCGGTATGCGAACAAAGCAGCAGGTAGGTAAGTGTCCCACTCTTCTGGTTTATCATCAATGAGGCGTTTAAGCATGGTTACCAACGTGTGATTAAACCGTTCTACAAGACCATTTGCTTGGGGGTGGTATACCGAAGACCGGAGATGTTTTGCATTAAAGAGAGCATACACCTCCTTCATTAACTTCCCCGTGAACTGAGAACCATTGTCTGTTAATATCTCTTCGGGAAAGCCTATCCGAGTGAACATATTGAACAGAGCTTCAGCCACATGTTTAGAGTCTATGCTTGATAAAGGGGCGGCCTCTGGCCATCTTGATGCTTGACATATTACACAAAGAATGTAGGCGTTTCTTTTCTTCGTGCGAGGTAGAGGACCCAGTATGTCCACAGAAACTCGTTTAAACGGAGTTTCGATCAAAGGGGTTTTTCCCAGAGGAACGGGCGGAATGCGATTCTTGGGTGACATCTTTTGGCACTGTGGACATGAGGCGACATATCTTTTGATGTTTTCGGTCATGCCAGGCCAGAAGTAATGGAATCGGATCCTGTTGAGGGTCGAGCTCTGACCTTGGTGGGCACTTAGAGAGGAGGCGTGACCCGTTTGCATAACCTGCTCCCTGTATGGTTTGGGTACAACCAGCTGGTTGCAAGCATCTGGTTCTTTACCTCGTCGATATAGTAGCCCTGTTTTGAAGAAAAATTGTGCCTTGCCAAGGGCGGGTTCACCTTCTTGGGCGAACCTAAGATATTTTTGAAGCGAGGGGTCTTGCTTCTGAGCTTCCCTAATCTCAGTGGGAATGGTATTGACTTTGAGAGAGTCAGATTCTTCCACTTGTACCTGTGATCTGGTGAGAACAGGTGCAGAGACGCTGGGGTATGGTGGTGTTCCTAGAAACACATATCGGCAGCCTAATATGAGATCATAGGCTGGGGATTTCATCACAATCGCTTTGATGCGACCGCGGACATATTTTGACTCTACGTTTATGAGAGCCATAGGTAGAGTCTTGGGTGGACTCTCCAAATCAACTGTTTGGATTTGTGTAGTCTCCTCGATGTAGTCACTTGGGCTTACCAATGACTCCCGAACTACAGCTTCCACCAAGCAACCTGTGTCGTTGAGACAAGTCACCGCTCTCCCGTTGACCAGCGCCTTTTCGACACTTGGGGGATGAGGCGACTCACTTGACTGAGCGCTTACTGCGGCCAAGACGAGGGCTTCAGCATCACTCGGTGCAGGATTGCATATACTATTTAGAGTATGGGTGGGCTTACCTCTGCTCCGACAGTCTTTAGTGTCGTGCGAGTTATTTTTATGGAAATTACACCATTGTTTTGGGGGCGGGTGAGAAGATCTATAGTTAGTAGGATTCGGGGTATTGGGGCGAGGATGAACGGCCTGGTTGTTTTTGTGGTTGGGTGGGTTGGTTTTCCCTTGATGGGAGTTAGCTCTATTTGTGCTTGCTTGGGGCTTTGAGTCTTCCGTCCTTGTCTTAGTGTCGCGTCTGGCAGCTAAATATCGGTCTGCAGCAATTGCAATGTCAGAAGGGTCAATCACCTGTTGCTCATTGACATATATTCGAGTTTCCTGCGTTAAGCAGTCTCGAAGCTGCTCAGCCAGAATAAGGTTTCTAAGACCTTCAAACGTTTCGGGCATTTTGCTCAGGGCTAGCCATTTTCCGAGGTATTTGTCCAGCCTGTCGCAAAGATTGACATAAGTTTCTTTGCGCTCAAGGCGGGACCCTCGAAACTTCTTGTGGTATGACTCAGAGGTTAGCTCAAATTGAACCAGTAGTGCCTCTTTTAGGGCTTCAAAGTCCTCCCGTTGGTATGAGGGGAGCTTTGTGTAAGCCTCGTAAGCTTTGCCTCTAAGGCATTGAGCTAGTCTAAAACACCACCTATCCTTGGGCAAGCTATAATAGCGTGCCACCTCTTCGAATCGTGTTAAATAAACTTCAACACTTTCGCTCTTCTCATCGAAGGGCTCGAAGGGGATGTTGGGTGAACTACTTGAGGACCCTTGGCTGGAAGCTGGGCTAGCAGGCTGAGACTCAGCGACTGCGCGAGCCGTCTCATTCTCTTGAGCTATTTTAGCTCTCTCAGTTGCCTGTCTCTCCCGCTCCATGGCTAACTCATGCTCGTTTTTGAGTCTCTCATGCTCGTTTTTGAGTCTCTCATGTTCGAGTTGTAGCTTTTCTTTTTCTAATGCTAATTCTCGTTCTCGAGCTAACCTCTCCTCTAATTCCCATTCATCCAACTTTTGTCGGATGTAGTCAGAGCGATCTTTCCCTTCTAATTCTAGCAATGCTGCTGTCTCTGTCAGCTCTTGTATTTTGAGTTTTCTGTCAGAGTCAGTTTTGGACCTTGTGTTGCTGGCCATTATTTATGTATGAGATAAATAAAATGGGAGACTATTAAGACTAAAAGGAGGGATATTATTGACTTAAGAGTGTTATATAAAGCCCGTATGCAACAACCACGTTGCCCGTAATACTAATATTATATTAAGCACAGTGATGCTACTTAAAATAACCACAAATGATAATATTAAACTAAGTTAATATGTGATTAAGTCTAAAATAAAATAGACATAAAATAAAGACTCTAGTAACACTCTTCACTCAGTTTGCAATCCGTTACTTTGAGATAAATAAAAAAAATATATTAGCTTTTGGAAAGTTCTACTGCTGTATGCCTGTGCCTGTCTGATATAGGATTCTAGTTACAGATCCCGTGACAAGACCCCATTAATGTGTGACGAGATGTTTAATTAGTCAATAGTTGGCTAGTTTATTTAAGTCTAGGGGAGATTTATTAATTTTATCCCGCTCACATATAAGATTTTGTACAGGCACACCGCAACTAACAGTAAGAACAGACCAATATTATAAGTTTATAAATAAAATTAATTTAATAAATGAAAGTTTACAAAAGATAAATGATCAAATAAATTTATAATTAAGAAATGAAACGAAGGTGCTAAGATTTAATATAACTGCTCATCATGGATTGCTAATTGGTGAGTGATTGGAAGAGAAGAAGAGTGTTCCTATGCCTTGGGTACTTATACTCTTTGCTGCTAGCCCGTGGGTTGTGGGTCGTCTTCTGGCGGTCGAAGGACTAGCACTCAGAAGGATGATTCATCCGGCTCTGTCTTAGGACGTCGGCTCGGGATAGTCTCTATGCTGTAGGCAAGCTGGCTCTAGGGTGAGGCCGCTGCCTGTTTAGCAGTAGAGAGGGTTGGTGCTGCAGACTAAGTTGTAGTGGGGTGATCTCTCAGCTGTGATCTCTAGCTCGTAGAGAGCCGTGCTAACTCAACACCAGTTTGTCTTCTGCAGCGAAGGTTGCTCTAATCTGTCGGCATTAGGCAGTAGCTATAGGGCAGTGGACAGTTTGGGCCGGGTACTGGGCAGATGATACTGGGCAGTATAAGGCACTGTGGACACTGGTCAATATGTTAAGGCCAAGGACAGTAGGCAATGCCTTCTTGCTAACAGGTATATAATTGGGGAGGGTGTATCTGGTGTGGTCTGCCCCGGTTACAGCTTTGGGTGGAGATCTGGTAGTTGTAGCAATCGTGCGTAGCAATCGTGCGTAGCAATCAGGGGTAGCAACCAG
>JAZGLO010006433.1:0-36793 GCA_036873155.1 Biomphalaria sudanica | reverse complement strand
CCAGCTCGTATTATGAACATGTTTCATTGGTTATTTAAATATCACTAACACATCAAAGAAATGAAAAGACAACATTTTTTTTAACTTTATAAAAGTTTTTCTAAACTTATAAAAAAATTTAATAGATACTTTGAAGTATAGACTTGCATGAAATAAGACAACGAGAGTATCAACTTTTAAAATCTTTCTTGAATCTGATAGTTGAGAGGAACGGGATTTTAAAAAAAAAACTAGTGGTGAACAGTCGGAGAACACACACAAAAATTGATACAAACTTTGATGCAAATATCAAGTTTCTGTCTTGATTTCAAAGATTGGTGCGCTTTGAGCTGCTCCTCACCGCTGACTCTCGTAAAAAAACACAAAAAAAACTGAGCTTGTATGACGGTTTAACGAGACCTATCGGAAGTGCGTGGACTTAGTTTTGGTCAACTGAGACTTCATTAACACTTTGATAGCCTGGAAAGAGTTTTAATGACCAGAGAGTGATAGTCTATCAAAACCAGTCAGCGAGGCTGTGAACAATGAACCCTAATAGCTAGCCGAGGCGCCATCAGGAGACAAGACACTGTCTTAAAGAAATAGGGACAATGGTGGACGCCAGTCACGGAGTGTAACATTTTTACGCTGCCAGTGTTTTTCTTCTTTCCTGATTCGCTTTTTTAACCACAGGCCAAATAAAATTCGCACTGTCTGGATTCGGTCATTATCTTTTTCTGTGTGAGGACGAGATATTTTTTATGCCACACTTTTTGTTGATGTGTGTGTGTCTTTCAGACAGGAGAAGGAAGAGAAGGAACTGGTAAAATCACCCGGTGATCACCGAGATTGTGAATATGGGATGTCATTTGCTTTTTTTTGTTGAACTCGTCACTTTGTATTTATTCTAACATAGCTGGACATCATCAGGAGCCATTGTAGCTGTGGACATCATCAGGAGCCATTGTAGCTGTGGACATCATCAGGAGCCATTGTAGCTGTGGACATCATCAGGAGCCATTGTAGCTGGACATCATCAGGTGCCATTGTAGCTGTGGACATCATCAGGAGCCATTGCAGCTGGACATCATCAGGAGCCATTGTAACTGGACATCATCAGGAGCCATTGTAGCTGTGTACATCATCAGAGCCAGTGGAGGAAATCTCTGAGAACAGAATTCATGTCTGTATAATGGAGCTCAGTTGTGTGATTATTGTCTTTACTTGGTGCTGTATTCGTATTATACAAGTCTGAGACTCAATTTTTGTTTCGTTCTTGGATTATCATACAATAATCGAACACTTTTTGTTTTCTTTTCATCAGCATTGTAATTAAAAGTGACATTGCAAACCTCGGTCGTTGACATCTTTAAGAATATGTTCTATGACATTTGTAATAAAATATACAATTTTGAATCGGTCGTTTAGCGGCCCAGAAAAAAAACCTGAGAAAAAATCTAAAACCTGGTTATAAGTCACTGACCTGGAGATCAACAAGAAGTTTAATTGAAGTCTTATTAAATGAACTTTTATGAGACATTAGATCTGTGGGCAAAGCCTACTACTAAATAATTGTTATTGCATTGTCTTTGTATAACGTGTGATCCATGTTCTATTAATATTTGCATGCTTATAGTCCACTTTGGTCCAATCTCTAATGCAGACATGCGGGGAATTACAATTTGGGAGATTGAATTAAATTAATTTAATGACTTTTTAAAAATTCAACTACTAACATACAATGTAGTTTGCTCTTAATACTGAAAGGACGTTCAAATGACTACGGTAATGGTCCCTCTTTTTTTTTTTTTTTGTCTTAACCAACAGTAACAAAGTACTAGTGGTCACTAGTTCAATACGTCCTGATATAGTTTATAACGTCTTAGAAGATTGTTAGATATATAGTTTATAACGTCTTAGAAGATTGTTAGATATATAGTTTATTACTTCTTAGAAGATTGTTAGATATATAGTTTATAACGTCTTAGATGATTGTTAGATATATAGTTTATAACTTCTTAGAAGATTGTTAGATATTGTGCTGATACACACACACAAAACAGAAAATGTCTTTATTCTAGTTTTCATCCCAGAAGTGTTCTATCTCGTGACAACATCTCAAAATGTGAGTGAGTCTCCCCCTTCCGTAGATCAGAGCTCTGGTAGCCACACAGTACCGGTAGATCCGAAGTCTTGGCTAGGGATTCAACAGACAGCACAGGCCCAGTCTAGAGAAGCCTTCATTCTGTTCCATATGTGGGGCTTAGGGGATCTGTATCAATAAGTTGAGCGTC
The DNA here is from genome assembly GCA_036873155.1 of Biomphalaria sudanica. Lineage (NCBI taxonomy): Eukaryota > Metazoa > Mollusca > Gastropoda > Planorbidae > Biomphalaria > Biomphalaria sudanica. The sequence continues at coordinate 34,520 of JAZGLO010006433.1, read as the reverse complement.
TGGGAGTTCCCCACGGTCTGTTGTCTGGTGAACCATTATTTCTATTTTTGAAATCAGACAAAGGTACAAAATATGTCTTTAATAGCGATCGCTGACCCTACTCAATTAGAATTTTTCCTAGTATGTGGAATAAGACACATCTTCAAAATGTAACTTTTTAAATACAATTATTTAACATAAATCTTCAATGTTTTATTGTAAATTTTATTGTGCACAAATTAACACAACTCAAGTTGTTATATCACAAATATCTCGTAATTATTTACTCTACAAACTCTATTTGGATGTCGCGAGTCCACCAACGACTCGTATAGATGTAATCTTGAATTCAATCCAAAGTTATCTTCTGTTGTAATCTTAGAACATTACAAGTCCTGGGAGGTTTCACGTGTCATCATTCACACTTTCCAATACCTAGGTTCGAATTCCAGAGATTTCTTCATTTTCTCCCAAAGATTTATTACTGACATAGGTTTTCAAATCTTACTTAGGGGAGAGGCGAAAGGAAAAAAATCAATGTCATAAATTGGATTCGTGTGTCTTTGCACTGTCTGGGGTAGAAGATTTGCATTCTGTTAGTGTCGTGACCAAAGGGCAGATAGCTCAAATTATAAATAGCACTGAGGAATATCCCAAATCCCAAATTCAATTTTCTGCTTCTGTTGAAGGACGCGCCTTGAAAAAAAGAAATAAATTGGTTAGAAAGACAAAAATTCTTTTTTTTTTTTGGTTTCTGTCTTTGAAACAGAGGATGGGGAATGAGATACAGTGTGGGGAAAATAGTGTGTCCATCTAATCTCAGAATGTATTCTTTATTTAAGAAGAGTATTCTTTATTTCACAATGGTCTTTTTTAATTTCAGTATGATCTTCTCTAATACCTTTGATGTGATAGAATACTCTTTGTAATTAATAAGAAAAAAAAAGTCGAGCGGTAAAATGAAAACGTTAAAACTGGTACACGATGTCCTTTGACTGTTCTGTTGTAGAAATCTCTTTAGAATGGAAGATAATTAGATTCAAGCTAGAAAACTCCTGCAAGACGCAGGGAAGACAGCAGGAGAGATTCAGCCTAGTAAACAGTCCAAATTGCAGCCCATAAGATCATACAGTGAATACTCATTCAATGGCCTATCTAGATTAGTCTTTGTTGGGCATGATTTATGGTTTAAATGTGTAAAAAAAAAAAGAAATTTATTGTCGCGACAGATGAATTTGTTCCACACTAGTTGATCAACTGAAATGTGACGCATTTTTAGAACAAACATAGTAGGCTCATCTAGTAAAGTTCCCCTTTCAGACCTTGTGATCTTTAGGGCAGATGATGTAAAGGTCATCTGTTTCTGTGGCCCACGATTAACAGCTTATCAAATCTCTCATCCAATCATTTCTCTGAACACGAGCAGACAGCTCTTCACGTTATATCTTAACATAACTCCAACTCGACCACTGGTTTAAAACAACAACAACAACTTTTTAAGATATAGTCATTCACAGATTTGTTTCTCTGTACGAAAGTTATGCGGCTTGCTGTTTGGTAGAGTGTCAGTGCGGAGTGATCTCCTCCCGATTCCCAGTTCTCCTTTTCGGCTCTTCCACTTTGGTTTCATGTCTGTTGGTCTACAAGTCAACAGAAGATTCCATTCCAGTAGTGGACTGGCCCATTCAGTTCTGTGCTACCAATACATACATCATGGTCACTTGAATAGATTTGAGTTGTCAACATTCTAGAAGAAGTCAATCAGTTCCAGTCATAGCTACACTCAGGGTGAAAATGGACTCTCTAGATGTATGCTGATACAATACTAGATAGTACATTGTTAACAACGCTATCTAGCCAAGTGCATAGATCGATACTTTTCTTGGTTTTTTTTATAAACACACAATCTAAAAGTGTGGCGAGGTCTCGACGGGTTCGTCACGAAGTCTCTTGGCTCAAAAAAAAAATAATATAATAAAATAAACGCTGAACTCTTTCTTTAATATGAACATGATTTGATTTGTTTCTGGTTTTTTTTTCCGTTGTTTTGGTTAAGTTCTTTAAACCTAGACTTTGGTAGACAAAATAAATTCACTTGTTTATATTTAACTGCAATATTTTACTACTGATAGTAACTACATGTTACATTGAACGTAACTTTCTGTAAAGCTCATTTATGCGCTCTGCAGAGGCTACTGTTTATTATTACAGTAGATTCCGGTTAATAGGACCATATTGGGACGCGATCAACCGATTGGTCCGATTACACGTACATGCCATGTGTTACAAAACGGTTTCCACACGTTAGGATTTGGTCCGAAAATACGGCTGGTCCGATTAACCGATTTTCATTTTAATCGGGCTTGACTGTAATGGATGCATTTGACTGAACCTACCTGTATAAAAAAATAAAATAGTTCCATATTAAGAAAGTGAGACTTGCAATCATTTAAGGTAAAAAATGATATCATTTTACTGACACATGTTTAAAAACTATAATAGCGGACACTAAACTCAAAGATAAAATAGGATTATAATTCTCAATCGAGAAAAAATGATGAAACATCTAAGTACTGCCAACTTGAAAGTGAGTTTATCCCTGAAGACTTTGTACGATCGTGGTGAAGTGTGGACTGGAGAGGCCGAGGGAGGACAGAATTGTAAGAGTGAGTGATAAGAACGAAACAAAACGACTTCATGACATCATTTAAATATGGCTGTCTACTTCTGGCACGGACTAAGCTTGAAGTGTAAGACAATGTCTTCTAATGGCATTGTCCGTCTCAATAAATGTGAGGGAATAGCGAGTCGTGTCTGTTTGACTTGCAGGGCTTAATGTTCTCCTAATGGTGTTAGGGAGCTGGTGAAGAAGTGTCAGTGCCATCGCTTCACCAGAGGACTCTCTTGGACATTGGGTGGATGACCCAGACCTTTACTTTAACACTCAGTGATTAAAAGTTGTCTGTCTTGTTTTCTTTGTTTCAGCTCACTCTCTTAACTATGTTTACATTCACAATATAAAATTCAGGCGTACACTACATCTGACCCATTTACACTACATCTGACCCATTTACACTACATCTGACCCATTTACACTACATTTGATCCATTTTCATCTGATCCATTTTCGCTATATCTATTTACATTGGATTTATTTACTTCTGATTCATTTACATCTGATTATTTACATTAAATCCGATCCATTTACATCTGATTATTTAGATTAAATCTGATCCATTCGTACTGCATCTGATCCATTTACACTGTATTTGATCCATTCACACTTCATTACACCTATTCGGATCCATGTAGATTTGTAACTGGCCTATTGAAACTTTTTATGTTTATTTACAATATACTTTATTCATTTACACTACATTTATTCTGAATTAAGAAGACACTTTGCAAATTGAATAGTTTAACATTTAATGAGGAAGGTAGATTTAAAGTACCAACCGAAGATTGCGATCAATCTCTTTACCTCATTAAGTTGGGATGAATAATGAAATATTTCTTGAATTGTAAATTACATATGAAAATTATTATAATATAGTCGAATATTGACAGCTTAATTTGTCAATTAGTTTTACAACTCAATAATTGTTGAACAATATAATTCTTTAATACCATTTCTATTTCCATCAAAGTTGAAGATTTTCAATGAAAATATGTTTAATAAAGTAGGACATTGAAAAAATCCTAAGTCACTCTGCTGGTCATTTAACTTTTCTCTAGTCGTTATATGTAAAATGTCAAAGTGACATTGTATTCCACTTTTTATTTTGCTTTAAAAATGCTTTCTCGATAATAATCGCTTTCAATTTTTTAACTTATTTTTTAAAAACGATTTTTTAAAAATGTGATTGAATGTGCCAGTCAGTTTGATTTCAATATGTAATTTAATATAAAAAAAAAAAAAAGGTAAAAGTAATTTCTTGTGGTGGTGTTAATGACTATTGATGAGTAGAGCCTACATCTAGAAAATATGTTGTTTGTTTTTAATTTACTTATTTCCCCATATGAAGATTTTTAAATAACTTTTTCAGATTAATAATCTCAGATGAAGTTTCAGTTTAGTAATATATTTTTTCAATTGAAGATCATTTCCGTCTATTCTTTGTCTATTCTCTGCTCCACAGACATTGGCTCGTTGTTTTTCCCGTTTTGTCGTTTGTTTTATTAGACAGGAAAAAAAACTTTATTTATTTATTTTTGAAAATGTGAAACGTTTGGGGGGGAAAGAATACAATGACGTCACAACTGGGTTTCATCAAAGTCTTCTGATGAACTCATCGCATTTCCGCTATGGTTGCAAGCTGACACAATATTTGCCTCTCAACTGACGTCTATTTAGAAGTTTGGGTCGTACTTGAGAATCTAAATATCTAAAGCTCGATAATGTTTGTTTTTATCATTTGAAGTTCTTGCCATATAAATCTCGATTTCTATAAAACTCATTTCATTACATGACAAAGTTTTCTTCGAAAATGCCATAATACTTTCCTGTTTTGTCATGAGTGATTGTAACAGTCAAATAAACAAAATGTACATGAGAATGCCATCAGTTGTCATCAGATGTCCTCAAGCAGAACACTTTCTCTCTAGAGTCGAGTCAAATATCCAGCCATTTATTTGTCTAGCACTACAAACTCTCAGCTTTAGGCTAAGCTTTAAATATATACTGTATGTAACATAGCCTCTGGCACCCTCCCATCCGGCTACTCTCGGTAGTTCAATCCTAATCTGTCAACTTTGGCAGACGTCGTACGTGACGTTACAAATAAGATGTACCGATAGGAAAGATATACGTGAAATACTGATCTTATCATACTTCAATGCTGATCTTATCTTACTGCAATACTGATCTTATCATACTTCAATGCTGATCTTATCTTACTGCAATACTGATCTTACCATACTTCATCTTCAACGTTAATCTTATCATACTTTTCACATTTAAACAGAGAAGGACAGTTAAGTAACAACACATTCATAAGTAACTCGATTGATTCGTTCTATTTAAGTCAGCCCTGTTCATTCTTATCTTATCTCTTATGATACAGACGTTACTTCAAAAAAGAAGATGATTACGTCCTACGCGTCATGCATTTAGTCATGTATATTAACCAATGACCTAAGCTCTGCCAAGTCACTGGTTTTCCTGGCTAGTTCAGGCAGCCCATTCCATGCTCTAATAGCGCTAGGGAAGAAGGAGATTTTGTACAAATTTGTCCTAGCATGTAGAACGAGGAATGTGCCTTTATCTTTGTGTCTTTCAGAGTATTTTATTAAATTTTGTTTTTGTATTTGAAGATTATGGTTCAGGGTTTTATGTATAATTGCTACTTTACGTTGGGTTATACTCATTGCGTTGTGAAACGCACCCGACATGTCTAAGATAGTCCTCTTCAGATCGGTTCGATTGTTTCGTTCTATTTAGATTAGTCCTGTTTATTGCGTTGTGTCTAAGATAGTCCTATCTTCAGATCGGTTAAGCACGTTCCCCAACTTTCTGTGTCACTTCTGGCGCATTTGCTCCTGACCTGGTTAGTGTCTTTTTGGTGAGGGAAATTTCATGTCAGATACTTAGATAGTGACAGTTCAAGAATATGTGGTGGATCCCCCCCACAAAAAAAAAAAGACAGATTTAGTATGTATCGAATAAATTGAATAGTTTGTATATTTACCAAAAAGATATTGAAATGGAGTAGTTTCATTCGGCTCTTGTGGGCCCCGATGGAGTAGTTTCATTCGGCTCATGTGGGCTCCGATGGAGTAGTTTCATTCGGCTCTTGTGGGCCCCGATGGAGTAGTTTCATTCGGCTCATGTGGGCTCCGATTGAGTAGTTTCATTCGGCTCATGTGGGCCCCAATTGGTCCCAATCTCAAACGCAATGAAACCCACACTTGCCCTGGTTGGTGCGTCACAGGCTTTAGGCCTTTAATGGTCGTAGGCTCAGGTTCATTGAACCCCTTCGCACCATGGATGCTACGCCACTGGATAGTGAGCATGTCTGTTGGACTATTAGATATGTGATAGCTAATTTCACTCAGTTAACTCCCCTATGTGTCCTAAGTTTAATGATACAATGAAAATGTAGGTAGGTCAAGAAAATCGGACGTGGTGGATTTAAACTAAAGAGGTTTCAGTTTTAATCCACTAAAGATTAAGATTAAATCATTATGATTCTTAGAAGGCCTGGAGGTCACTCTCTTCCCAAGCTCTCATAGATGCATGACATTTTCTGTACTAGTGAAGAATTCTTAAAGAGAGATGGGTGCAGATAAGAATTTGTATTTTTTAGACAAACCAAAATATAAAAAAGTGAATAGTGCCACCAACTCAACTCCCATCAGCAGAACAGCTACCATACTATCAACATCAAGTCTATTAACTACACAATTAAACCACAAGTCAACTTCAGGTGGGGATGCTTGGCTGTTAAGGTTTCTATTTTAAAGACCATCGATTCAAACTATTTTGATTACTGTTAGAATGCTACAACCTCATAGAAAAACAGCATCGGCCATAGTCCTTTTAAAAATTGCAATATCGACTTGAGCACTTAGGGAGGGGGGTGAGTATTCCTTTCTGAGGCGACTGGGTGGGTGTGAGTGTGGCGCCCGCCACAAGGGGCCCCTTGTCACCGTCACCTTCGGAAACCAGACCCCTTTTCATAAACAAGGCTTGTTTCTTATTATTTTGCTCTATATGATACCAATTACCATGCAAGCTCATAACAGAATATTTTTAGTTTCGAAATACTGTGTTGCGAGTACTTACTTAGCATTAATAAGGCTTTAGAGGCTTGATGCGGTACGGTATATAGGGCCTATAGGCTTAACTATGCCGGTCCCCCACGTATGACACTCTCTCGAGCCGCGTAAAGATTAGGTCTCCTCTAATTAAAAGGTACTTTCCAGTTCACCTTACTAGTAAGACTACTTACATTACAAAGAGCAATGTGTTCCAGTGAAAGCCATGTTAGAACACACACACAGGCCCATGAAGTCATTTATAAATTTTAAAAAAGAGAAACGTTTGCTTATTTTTTTTTTTTAAAAGAGCCTTTTTTTTCTACTTTTATTTTACATTTTATTCTCATAAGTGTGGTGATAATTGTATGTTTCCCATCTGTGTTCCGGAGGCCCATGGGAGTTTCTCACAGAGTCTGCTTAACAGCATTAGAACCTCATTCTCCGAGGTGGTAAAATAAATACACCGCTGCTTTTTTTGTGAGGGGAATCTTCATTACAAACTTGCAACTTTCAACACAAATATGTAGATGTAGATGGGGGTGAAGTGGGGCGAGGTCATGTTTATTCCCTTTGTCTTTTCAATTACAGATCACACACACACACACACACACACACACGTGACACACGACACAGAGAAATAAAAACAAGGCCTATTTTGCAAGTTGTCCCTAAACGTTACTATGTAGCTTCACTTGTTTGACTAGCTAGTTCTGGCTTTGTTTTATCTAAGGATTATCTGATAGAAAATACTGGACCTTCAACGTATTGGCAGTACGTACTGTACATAGGAAGCACTTACTGTACATAGGAAGCACTTACGTACATAGGAAGCACTTTCTGTACATAGGAAGGTGTAATTCAGTGAACTTCATAGTTCTAATCAGTGTTCATTTTTTACGTACTATTTCACTCAACCAACTTATTCTCTTTACAAAATCATTAGTAGATTGAGCTGTAAATTTGTTTTATTTATTTCTTTCGATTTATTTCTTCTTTTTTTCTCTTTGTATTTTCTTGAATATTAGAATAGCATCTAGCTTTACCTAACTGTATCTTCTACCCGATAGCATTCATCACTGACCAATATATAACATTAGAACTGACCAATATATCATTCATTCACACTGGCCTATATATCACTAATATGACACCAATGATAAATAAGCTTTACTTTGCTGGATAACTGTTGAGTCATTTCGTAAGTGATAGTCACCATTAGTCCCGATGGCTATCTGAGACCATCCCTGGAGACGTCATAAATCCTATCGGCGACCGTGAGATATAATGTTTAGGTACCGGTCAGCCGTGTGGCGAAGTCGGTAGTACACTATCCTGGTCAGTGGGTGAACATCAGAGAATCGTGCAGGACGATGTTTGCATCATGATATTTGGCTTAGGCCAGTGCTTCGTGCGCTGGGGGATGTAATGAGGACGAAGACTTGGTCTTGTTGACTTGGTGTAAACATTTCTGGAAGAGTATGAAGACAGGCGTTTTAAAGAGGTAGAGGCCACTATAGAGGCTCACCAAGAATCGAAGAGAAGAGCAGGACTTGGGCTAAGTGTAAATGAAGTAATGACATCACGTGACTTTGTGTTGTTGTTTTTTTTGGTTTTCCTATACTTTATTATGTTTTAAACAATAAACATTTTCTAAACATGTTTCCGGCCAATTTAATATTCATTTTTTTAAAGATCTATTTCAGCATATTCCCGTCATTTTTTCTTGGTAATCACAGGGGAAAAGGAAAGGGGTCTACAGCCTTTATATGATATATTTTAATTATGTTTGACATCTGCTATATATAACATCTATGAGCAAATCTTGAATTTATTTTTTCTATACAAAGAGATCTTCTATATATATGTCAGCTTTTTTAATGACACCTGAATATTTGACATCTGAAATAAATGAAATATGTAATCAATTTTTTATATAATATTTTCTATACAAGCAGGGCCGGATTTAAGTATGTAGAGGCCTGTGGAGAGTATTTGTAGAAGTCCCCTTCACTTCTCCAAAGCTTCAATACAAATTCAATTATTATTAAAATACTTGAATCTAAAATATTGGATATTATACAAGAGAATACTTGTGAATTTAATTTCATTGTTCCTTCTTCAAAAAAAATAAATTTCTATATGCATATTTAGTTTTAAAAAATGTTAATTTTTAGGGTTTAACCAATGTAGTAAATGTAGTCAATTCAGGTTGTATTATGAGAATACGAGCAATTTATACGCGGACACTTTTGAAGCACGACAGTGTTGCCTATTGTAAGATTTAAAGTAAAATTGCCCCCCCCCCCCAAAAAAAAAGTCAATCGTTAAAGTTTTGTATTTAAATATAGCTCATCGAATATACGTGACAGCTATTCTTGTCTAGTCACCTGAAATCCTCGTGAAATGTAGAATCAATGGAGAAAATCTTCCAATTGGAGGAAATTAAAAACAATTTGTTTTGCTACAAAACTATTCTCGTTGTCTAATAGACGTGAACATGGGCGTAGCCAGGATTTTTTTTCGGGTGGGGTTTTGGGGGGGGAATTTTTTTCTCCCCCCCCCCCCCGAAAAAAACATTAATAGTATGTATGTGTGTGTGTGTACATGATCTTTATTACATTCTGACCCTTCATTCTATCAAAAGATGTTTATTATGCCCTACAATGTTTCTTCCTGGAGTTAGTGGAAAAATTGTAGACTCCCCACCATTGACAACAATAAGGTCTGGGGGAGCGCTTGGAGCTGCCCCAGCGCGGGACGAAGCCCCGCCGCCAAGCACTATTTCTGGTATTGAAAGCCAACAAAATAAATATTCGGAGGTATCTACAGTAAGTTTTCCTGCTATTAAAAAGTTTTATATCAAAAACCTACAATGCTATTCTTACTGCGTTACTGGCGCCAAGTTGTACTAGGAGGTCATCGCAACCCTTAATATGCGTAATTCATTTTGTCGGAGAACATGTCCCGCAAACCTCATGCGACGCTCTGTCACAACCTTACTAAGGGGTCGACTCCCAATTCGGCATAGGATTTCCTTAATTTAGACCCGATCTCTATAACTGACTCCTAAAATCTATCTTAGCCATCTTTGTTGAGCCACATTTTGTGTTTTTCAATTTCGACAGATGACTTTTCAAAGCACTTTATTAATGGAGCCCCGAAACTGGTAGAAATGTGTAACCTTTCTTGAATACGGTCTTGGAATTAGGTGACTGTAGTTTGCTTTAGATTTTATATCGAAAAGGGAAGTTTTATCGTCAAAATCATCTGTTATGGAATTTAAACTAAAAAATCTCTGAAGTTGTTTTTTTTTAAATTCAAAACCCCATTTAGCTACGGTCATAGTATTTGGTAACTGTAGTTTGTTTTAGAATTTTTTTTAAACTCAAAACCATCTGGAGGGGTTTTAAACTTTTAAGAAAAGCAAACTGTAGGAGAGGGGTTTAAACTCAAAACCCCCAATAGGCTTGGCTACGCTCAAATAATTTTTGTGTGTAATTTGCTTTTTTTATATTAAAGAGGTATTTTTTTAGCATCAAACCCCGCTGAAAGGGGTTTATACTCAATACCCCTTTTGGCAACTCTCATAGATTTTTGAGTGCGTTTTTTATATTGAAGAGTTATTTTCTAGCTTCAAACTCCACTGGAGGGGAGTTTAAACTCAAAACCCCTTTGACTACACTCATAGAACTTTGAGTGTATAATTTGCTTTGTTTTTAATATTAAAGAGGTATTTTTTTACCTTCAAACCTCGCTAAAAAGGGTTTAATCTCAAAACTGAGTCGAAACCCATTTACCTTCGCTCATAACATTTTGAGTGCGTAATTTGCTTTCTTTTTATATTGAAGAGGTAATTTTTAGCTTTAAACTCTACTTAAGAGGAGGGGGGGGGGGGTTCAGCTCATAGAATTTTGAGTGTGTAATTTGCTTTTGTTATATTGAATAGGGGGCGGGTATAAAATCAAAACCTTCCTGAGACTGTGTGGCTCTTGGCATTTGGGAATAGTCGTTTCCTTTTTTGTTTTGTTTTCTTATTAGAAGAGAGGGATTTAACTGCAAAAAAACTCTGGTTGGGGGTTTTAGACTCAAAACCCGCTGGTAGGGAGTTTTAAACTCAAAACCCCCAGATAGGGGTTTTGAACTCAAACCCCCCTGGTAGGGGATTTAAAACTCAAAACCCCCTGGTAGGGGGTTTTAAACTAAAAAAACGCCAGGTAGGGGTTTTAAACTGAAAACCCCCCTGATAGGAGTTTTAAACTCAAACCCCCCTGGTAGGGGGATTTAAACTCAAAACCCCTTGGCTGCACTGGGGCAAGTGATGGTATAGTATTAAAATGTCACCAAAAATAAACAAAATCAAAGCAAAAAATTAATTACTGAATTCCGATCCCCCCCCCTCTTCGGGGGAGGGGGAATTTCATTTCGGGTGGGGGGGGTTAAACCTCAAGAAACCCCTCCCCTGGCTACGCCCATGGACGTGAATGATTATAACATTTCCGGGCAGAGAAGAATGACTAGAACATTTCTTGGCAGACAAGAATGACTAGAACATTTCTTGGTAGACAAGAATGACTAGAACATTTCTGGGCAGACAAGAATGACTAGAACATTTCTGGGCAGACAAGAATGACTAGAACATTTCTGGGCAGACAAAGTTTTAGAGCAGAACAAAATAACGTAGAAGCCAAATGTGTAAGCCTAGGACACACACACAAACTCATTATCAAGCCAAATGTGTAAGCCTAGGACACACACACAAACTCATTATCAAGCCAAATGTGTAAGCTTAGGACTCACACACAAACTCATTATCAAGCCAAATGTGTAAGCCTAGGACACATACACAAACTCATTATCAAGCCAAATTTGTAAGCCTAGGACACACACACAAACTCATTATCAAGCCAAATGTGTAAGCCTAGGACACACACACAAACTCATTATCGAGGCAAATGTGTAAGCTTAGGACACACACACAAACTCATTATCAAGCCAAATTTGTAAGCCTAGGACACACACACAAACTCATTATCAAGCCAAATGTGTAAGCCTAGGACACACACACAACTCATTATCGAGGCAAATGTGTAAGCTTAGGACACACACACAAACTCATTATCAAGCCAAATTTGTAAGCCTAGGACACACACACAAACTCATTATCAAGCCAAATCATTTATTTTCAGTAATGGTAAATGTCATATTTGGACGCTATTCCAGTTCTTGCGTTAGTCCAGTTCTTTTTTTTTGTATGTCCAGTTTGTTTTTGTTAGTCCATTTTTTTTTGTTATTCCATTTATTTATTTTTGTCCATTTTTTTTTTGTTATTCCATTTTTTTTTGTTAGTCCATTTTTTTTGTTAGTCCTTTTTTTGCTAGTCCTTTTTTTGCTAGTCCATTTTTTTTTGTTAGTCCATTTTTTTTGTTAGTCCATTTTTTTGCTAGTCCATTTTTTTGCTAGTCCATTTTTTTTTTTGTTAGTCCATTTTTTTTTTTGCTTGTCCATTTTTTTTTTGTTTTAAACGTTTCGTCTGCATTTATTTACTTGACAAAAAAAAGGTCTACATGGGGGGGGGGGAGATTAGTCGACACGTGCCCACTGCCCTATCTTGTTGTTTTGTTTATGGCAGTGCGAGGAAGTACAAAGTGAGAAAAGAGCTCGATTGAATGTGTGGGCGGGGGGGGGGGAGGAGAGTCTGGATTTAGAATAATTAAATATGGGCCTGTGATGGTGTAGCTGGGTGCTTATTAAAAACCTGTTAGACATTTGAGTAAGCTGTGGACTATGAGATTATGTCTGGGCTCTCGGGAACTGGAACAATTTTGGTCTTACCACAAATTATATGGAAACACTTTGACTTTAAAAAATCACTATAGAATTTTTTGAATCATTATATTCTCTTTTTTTTAATATATTACTGAATAACTTTGAGAAAGAAAAATATTATATATATATATATTTATATTCCAGACCTGGAAAATTTTGGTTTTGACATGTAATAATGTTTAAATATGTATTTATTTACTAATAGGATGGTGGCCTGATCTTGTGGTAAGCGCTGTTTCGTTCGATGAGTTCTAAGGTACAGGGTTCGAACCTTGTCCTCCGCCACCCCCCGCCGTCCTTTGAGAGATTAGGGCTAGGACAACTTTTATCACCTTTTCGTTTTCTTCCCACAACTTTTATCAGCTTTTCGTTTTCTTCCCACAACTTTTATCAGCTTTTCGTTTTCTTCCCACAACTTTTATCAGCTTTTCGTTTTCTTCCCACAACTTTTATCAGCTTTTCGTTTTCTTCCCACAACTTTTATCAGCTTTTCGTTTTCTTCCCACAACTTTTATCAGCTTTTCGTTTTCTTCACGGATGGAGATGTAAACTATGTAAAATACTTTTAAAAATAAAACACAAAGCTTTTATTAAGTGTATCTGAGATGAACTCCAATTGGTGACAAGGCTGGAAGGATCAGTCCTCCCGTAGAGCCTTGGCGAGAAATTCTGTTTGGCGTAGTGCCTTTAAGCTCCCATACAGGTCAAGTGACTCTGCAGACAAACTACCCAGCAGCTCTCGGAGCTGCGGACACTCTTGCAAGAGATGCGTCACTGTTTCCACCGGCTCTCCACAGTGTCGGCAAAGGGCATCAAAATTTGGCCGGAACCGGGCAAAGTAAGCACCAACAGGGCAGTGCCCCGTTCTACACTGCGCAATGATAGATTGTTCCGGCCTTTTTAGCCTCCACCATGGATCGTCGCAGTCCGAGCGACGCAAATGCTGCCAGACTCCACGGGCTTTGTTGGAGCCATCCCAGGATTTCAACCACTTGTCATGTACCCACTCTCGGATTAATGTCGTAGCTTGGTTAAACCTACTTGGGGCTACGAAAGTGGGCACGGCCAGCGCTCCTTCTCGTTCTAGAGCATCAGCCGCCTCGTTACCCCCCACGCCGCAGTGCGAGGGCACCCACTGCATAAAGATAACAGCTCCAATAAATAGGTGGATGTTATTTGCGGCGCCTAATGCCTCTTCTACCAAAGGTGACTTACCCCCCAAGCCAGCCATGGTTTGGAGGCAGGAGCTAGAATCAGTGACCATTACAACAGAAGTTGCAACGGTTTCTTTTTTTACATACTTTTTCCCCTATGTGGCGTAGTGCCGTGATGATCGCCGTGAATTCAGCGTCAAAGCTACATGCGGCGAAGGCGCATGCGCCTGACAGCTTGTCTGAGTCGATGTCCGGGTAACATACAAGCACGGACCCTTCTCTGTAGCAGAAGATGGCATCTGATGGGTACGATTTTAGTGTTTGTGTTACCATCTTTTTGAGTATGTCCGGTTGAAAGTGTCTTCCAGCGCCCCCCTCCAGTCCCACTAGTGTGAACTTTATTGGAGGGCTGGGCAGACTTCTCCATGGAGGGCGGGTACTTATCCTTCGGATTAGTACCCGGTCGGTGGAGAGCCCAGCTTGCACACTCAAATTTGTCGATTAAGTGTATCAGTTTGGATCAGTCATGTAATTAAATTTGTAATAAGCCTCAGAGGACAATCTATTAGGGGACTAACTTAGCTAATACCACCACTTCAGTCAAGTACTAGTTCTTTCCGTTGTGTGAGATACCAAACAAAGTAATTTATTACCCATAACTAATTCGTTTTTTTAAAATTGATTCTTGTGTTGTCAGGTCAAAGAAATAATTGTGCAAAATCTCAGCTTGATCCGAGATTGGGTGTCAGAGAAATAACGTGTACAAACTTTTGGCCAGACAGACTGACAGATTAATTTGATGTAAGTTTTATAAAACGTTGGAAGTTGGCTATTTAAAAAAACTTTATCATTTATTTCAAGCGAACATTTCGCACCTAGTAGTAGGCTATATACAAATGTATATCTCAATGAATAGATCGTCTCGCTTATTACGCGAAAGAGGGTTTGGTCCCCATACTGGTCCATTGTTTGTTTCAATTACAAATAAAATATGAATTTTAAGTTTACTAAAAGTATACTATTTAAGGTAAAATAAGATAAGATAATTTGTATTGGTCCAAACAAATGGGAATTCAGTTTGACTACAATTGACCAGCTCAGCGTAACTACTGTAACAATAATAATATAGATGCGAATACGAACAACATTCACACACGAAACACATACACACATTTGAACAGAACAAGGATATATCAATTGATTTCATTAGTCATACGTTATGGATTTTTAAATGAATTTTATATGAAAGATTAATGTCCAATTTATTCCTTCCTACTGAGTAATGTATTAAAATCTCTAACCAGCCCAGCTAGAGACAGCTTAATGTCGGCGATATTTCCTGTAGTTGACTTTAATCTGTAACATTGACATATATTTACACATTTACACAGCAGCCTTTACTTCAGTTTCTTCTTGGTTCATTTATAGGCTCTTACTTTTCTTAATCTAAACTTTCATTTCTTTTGAAGTCATTTCATATTTTGTATCACATTCATTGCAAGAAATTTCTAGCTGCCAATTTCAAAAGACTCTTTTACTAATAAAACAAAATCCTAATAGCAAGATTTTAGAAATTGACCAACTGTTTCCAGTTTGAAAGTTTCAATTGAAGGCGATTCCTAAAGTCTTCTCTCCTAGCTGACGATACCAGCGTTGATTCCACCAGAATGTGGTAAATAATTACGGAGAGAAAGAGTTAAGGCCGAGTACCACGAATGACTTCTCTTATGATCTTATGCCATATAATCAATTCATGCAAGAGCAGCAATAGGAAACAACTTTACAATAGTCACGTTATGACATGACTTTGGATTAAGTTTTTATCAAACCACCATGTGCAATAACTTAACACACTTCAAACCACACAAGTTTTCCTTTACCGATTGCTTTAGTTTAGAGATAATGTCAGTTTGGTAAATAAATATATTATGTATTGTTTTCAGCGACAGTAAAAGTAGTGACGTAGTCAGACAGACGAATGACGTTGCAGAATAAGCGTACATGGAGAACAAGATGGCTAGAGCTTAGAGAAGTAAGGATAGGGATAGAGACAAATAAGTAAACGATGGATAGAGAGACAAGACAAGCATCCCCAGCTGTAAATAAATACATCAGTTGAAGTCTTCATCATTTTTTATTCAGTATATCAGTGTTCATCAGGGCTAGTTTAAGTGAAGTATTGTTAGATTTACGCAACACACAAGATCTTAGCCAGGACATGACCATATTTAGCTGTCTCTGTCTCCCCGAGTGTCTCGTTCGACACTTTCTCTTGTATTTCTGTCCTTATCTTTCTTTACATCTTTAGGCTCTCATCATCTTTTGTGGTTTTACTTTTTTTTTTCTTTGGTTTGTCATGAACCGGAGCAAGTGGGGGCGACAAAGTTAAGGTCCGAGATGTGTACTCGGACATCCTAACATCTCTGCTGTTTAACATTGGATCCCTTGTACACGTGGCCATCCCACGCTAAACTCCATTGAGAACGTGGTAACTCTATGGAAGAGAGGTTTCTTTTAGACAGTGAGGTTGTACATCCTTAACGGTACAGACAAAACCTCTTAGAAAGAGGTGGAAGAGGTTGGAGCAGAGGCGGAGTGCGCGGGGACCTACGCGAGTGTCTTATCTATGTTTGTACGATGGGCAGATGGTGACAAAAGATTCTCTTTTTTATGCGGGACCGCCCTAAGACGCGGTTGCCCCACTCGCCACCTCCTAAGGCCGCTTCTGGCTGGAATCTAACCCAAGTTCTAGATGTTAATTCCCCAAAGCGAATCACCGAATGTTAGAATATACTCAACACAGTAGAGCCATTTGGCGACAATGCTATACACGTTTTTTTAAAGTATGTAGATGAGTTTCTCTCCCTACCCATTCTGGGCGTCCCTAGTGAAGCCAACAGACTTGCTAGTGTTGTAGGTAACATTGTAAATCCGCCCCTGTCTACGGGGTCCAGAAGAGTGTACGACCATGTTGAGGTTGATCGCACTAAGTCTTCCTGGGCTGGACCTTACAGAGTCATCACCAGCTATCCCTTCGTCACTGACCAGTCCCGGCACAATTGATTGTGATCACAGTTAGTGCCAGGCCTTTTAGTGTTTCTCCTCCCTACCCCCTCCCCTCTCTGTCTCAACTAGTCTCTTCCTCATGACCTCGATATTTCTTCTTCCGGCCAAACGCTGCTTGATCATTACGTCACGTTTCTCCACACACACACACACAAAAGGAATCTTTATAAGTTATAACATTGGTTACTAACTATTCCACATTACAGATCTTTTCTAGTTATAACAGTGGTTGCTTTGTAGTCAACATAAGGATTGCTTTTAGTAATAACATTGGTTGCTATCTATTCTACAGTGTATGTGATGCACGGCTATAGCTATTGGTTGCCAACCTATCTACATTGAAGACTTATACGTTATAGGATTGGTTGCTAGCTTCTTTCATTCAAAGTTATCATTTACAACATTGGTTGCTAGTTATTTGATGAATTTTATCATTTTAAATTTCTAAAGCATGAAAGCAATACTTTTGTATAATACACATTTGTTATATTTTATTTATTATTACTATTTATAGCAGATCTGGTTGTTAAGGCAAATGTCAGCAAATTTTGTACTGGACCAAAAAACAAATGTCTAAAACATAGTCTCGTGATTTATTGATCCTACAAATACGTTTTTGTTTCATAGTTCACTGTAATGGCAGCGTGACCGACTCATCCATTGCGTTCATGTATTCAGGGACGAAGTTATGTATGTGGAGACCCTGGGGCAGAATTTTCAATTTTCAGCTTTCAAAAGCTTTAATAAAAATCAGAATTCAAAATGGTAATATTTAAAAACATCCATATTATAAAAAGAAAAACAACACTTATAAATTAAATTTTATTTTTTCTTCGTTTAAAAAAGAATAAAATTGTTTAATATGCATGTTTTAGAAATAAAAAAAAAAAAAAGCATTTATGCAATGTAGTAAATCCGGAGTCTACTAGGAGACCATGTGTATGACAAAAGGACTATACTATACTATAAGGGATATACTATACTATAAGGACTATACTATACTATAAGGACTATACACTGACACTTGTTTACCATAGACAGTGCTGCCATCTGTAAGATTTTAAATATGGTTGGTAAAAATGTGAAAAATAATTACAAAGTTTCTGACCCATTTAAATATGGATTTTGTTTCGCTATTGTGGTGGGTCCTTTTTTTTTTTTTGTGGATGGCTCAATCCGTAACACCGTCTGCCCTTCCTGCGGTCCTGCTTGTATGTGCCAGTCGCTTTTTAATTTGGCACTAATTTCAATTCTACACCGACCTTAACAGTTTGTACACGTTTTGAAAACCATAAGAGACTGGACACTGGACAGCCGGCTGACAAGCGAAGTTGCATAAAAGTGTGCACAAATAGGTAGGGAACTGCGCTTGTGGTCACATGGGGGGAGGGAGGGGGCAGCTGAATTCTCTTTCACTTTAGAATCCATATATAAATGTTACTCCTGGATTTCTACCAAGTTATCACATTGAAAAAAGTACTGGCTTTAAAACAATTAAAGAATGAAAGATTAAACAACTAACAAACTCAAGTAAACAAAGGTACTAAACAACTAACTACCCTAACCCTGAGTGTAAACTACCACTTGATATTTAAACGGCTGATAGGATGAACATTACTTCTGCAATAAAATTAAAAATAAGCTCTTGTGTGGTTAAGGTTTGTTTTTAAATAAATTTGTTAACAATTTTATGTTCTGCTTTGAGACTTTTTGGTCTATAGGGCAGATAATGTAAAGGTCATCTGTTTCTGTGGTCTACGGTTAACGAGGGTGTCAGCACAACGACCAACAGCCTTTACTTTTCCCCAACTAATGTCAGATACCCATTATAGCTGGGTGGACTCAGAGGCGCCCAAAAATCCCGAAATTAAAAATCCCAGTCTTCACCAGTATTCGAAATCCAAGATCTTAACCGCTCGCCACGGCGCATCAAGTTAACAATTTAACAATTTAATTGGGATTATTTTTATTTTCATTTTGTAATTCAATCCTACATGTGTGATTGTCATCTGGTAGTCAGAGTGACGTAGCTCTTTTATCCTCCTCTTTTAAACTCAGTGTCTCAGAGAAAAACTGTTCCATAGTCTGAAACTTTGAAGTCTACTCTCACTAAATTATTATGCAAGAGCTAAGGCTGTATTTGTGTTCGTTTTGTGAGATGTTCTGTGTACTTGAGAACTGCTCAACAAGAGCTATGGCTGTATTTGTGTTCGTTTTGTGAGATGTTCTGTGTACTTTAGAACTGCTCAACAAGAGCTATGGCTGTATTTGTGTACTTTTTGTGAGATGTTCTGTGTACTTTAGAACTGCTCAACAAGGACTATGGCTGTATTTGTGTACGTTTTGTGAGATGTTCTGTGTACATAAGAACTGCTTACAAGAGCTATGGCTGTATTTGTGTAGGTTTTGTGAGATATTCTGTGTACTTGAGAAACGCTAACAAGAGCTATGGCTGTATTTGTGTACTTTTTGTGAGATATTCTGTGTACTTGAGAACCGCTAACAAGAGCTATGGCTGTATTTGTGTACGTTTTGTGAGATATTCTGTGTACATAAGAACCGCTAACAAGAGCTATGGCTGTATTTGTGTAGGTTTTGTGAGATATTCTGTGTACTTGAGAACCGCTAACAAGAGCTATGGCTGTATTTGTGTACGTTTTGTGAGATATTCTGTGTACTTAAGAACCGCTGTTAGAAACATTCTCTTTACGTTCTGACACCACTCTTCTCTCTAGTAGTTTTTCTTGACCAGTGTCCTTGGAGACTCAACCAAAACGTGCGATGTCCATCAATGTTGGTTGAATGTCGAAATGGCTATAATGGTTTACTTTAGTAGACAACTAGGTTCCTTTTTTTATACTAATGGTCGGCAGTCTGCTTCCGGACATATATAAGATACTATTTTAAAGCCTTATTATATTTCAATATACAAGAAAAGGCGAGCAATGTTAACTTTATAAAAGGGGAGGTGTGGGTGGGGGTATCACTATAGTAGCGTTATAATAAGGGTTCTGATTATAGTAGCATGTCTAAGTGCATTTGTGCGTGTGTGTACGTACAAGTATGTGTGGTTTCGTTTGTTTTTGATAACTTTTTAGGAGGAATTTGATGACAGTAGCGTTAGCATTGGTTTTGATTATAGTAGCATTTGTTTCGCGTAACCATGTCTCTTTACACATTGGTTTGAAACATGTCCTGCTATATCGTCTGTGTGTCTTGATGTACAATACTCCAAGACATATGTGGGGAATAGTTCAAAACACAGACACTTTAACGTCTTCGAATATTATCTTGTTGAGGCTCTTCTAATACATCGTTCCAAATGTCTCTATGGTCTATTTCAAGTGCTTACTTTAGTAGAGAGTAGTAGGCGCCGCTCCAGCAGTATTGCGTTACTTATTGTACCGAGGAGTTTGAGTTCCAATCCATGAAGGATTAATGGGTTTTTTTTGGTGGGGGATGGGGGCTTGTCGTCATAAGTCAGTTTACTGTTGTTCATCCCTGGCACGTGTAGACACGTTGTAGCTACACTGTGCCATCGAGTCTATCCAGCTATGCTGTCTCATCGAGTTTACCCTGTGATTAACTTATACTGTGTCATCGAGTCTAACTAGCTGTACTGTCCATCTTACACTCTTGTCGAGTTTAACATCAACTTTCACTTAGATCTTCATGCTGCAAGAAAGTTTAACATCAACTTTCACTTAGATCTTCATGCTGCAAGAAAGTTTAACATCAACTTTCACTTAGATCTTCATGCTGCAAGAAAGTTTAACATCAACTTTCACTTAGTTCTTCATGCTGCAAGAAAGTTTAACATCAACTTTCACTTAGATCTTCATGCTGCAAGAAAGTTTAACATCAACTTTCACTTAGTTCTTCATGCTGCAAGAAAGTTTAACATCAACTTTCACTTAGATCTTCATGCTGCTAGAAAGTTTAACTTCAACTTTCACTTAGATCTTCATGCTGCAAGAAAGTTTAACATCAACTTTCACTTAGATCTTCATGCTGCAAGAAAGTTTAACATCAACTTTCACTTAGATCTTCATGCTGCAAGAAAGTTTAACATCAACTTTCACTTAGATCTTCATGCCGCAAGAAAGTTTAACATCAACTTTCACTTAGATCTTCATGCCGCAAGAAAGTTTAACATCAACTTTCACTTAGATCTTCATGCTGCAAGAAAGTTTAACATCAACTTTCACTTAGATCTTCATGCTGCAAGAAAGTTTAACATCAACTTTCACTTAGTTCTTCATGCTGCAAGAAAGTTTAACATCAACTTTCACTTAGATCTTCATGCTGCAAGAAAGTTTAACATCAACTTTCACTTAGTTCTTCATGCTGCAAGAAAGTTTAACATCAACTTTCACTTAGATCTTCATGCTGCTAGAAAGTTTAACTTCAACTTTCACTTAGATCTTCATGCTGCAAGAAAGTTTAACATCAACTTTCACTTAGATCTTCATGCTGCAAGAAAGTTTAACATCAACTTTCACTTAGATCTTCATGCTGCAAGAAAGTTTAACATCAACTTTCACTTAGATCTTCATGCTGCAAGAAAGTTTAACATCAATTTTCACTTAGATCTTCATGCCGCAAGAAAGTTTAACATCAACTTTCACTTAGATCTTCATGCCGCAAGAAAGTTTAACATCAACTTTCACTTAGATCTTCATGCTGCAAGAAAGTTTAACATCAACTTTCACTTAGATCTTCATGCTGCAAGAAAGTTTAACATCAACTTTCACTTAGATCTTCATGCTGCAAGAAAGTTTAACATAAACTTTCACTTAGATCTTCATGCTGCAAGAAAGTTTAACATCAACTTTCACTTAGATCTTCATGCTGCACGAATGACTTGTGTTCCCCTCGTCCATGAGCTCCTTGTCCATGTTTGTGTTTACATTGGTCAAGAAAACAAACAGAACAGAAAATCTCAGACCAACTTCACTACAAAACAAATATTTCAACCGATAAAACAAGATAGTTAAAAATAAGTTGAACATGTTGGGCATTATGTCATCCCAATCCAAGTCCAGTAAAAGAAGACCAACAAGTGCCAGACAGGAAGACAATAAGAGTGAGACGGGAAGGTACTTTTTTTGACAGCTGCTGTAATACAAAGATGACCGCATGAACAACGACAAAGAAAAAAATCTGGGAGGAAACTCGACCGTGAAATCGTGATGAAGACAATTCCTGTTCCCACATTGTGAGAGTTCTAGCAGTGGGAACAGGGTGGCGGGGGACATCATGGTTTGTAGAGATGTCTGGTCCAGAGAGTCCATCATGGTTTGTAGAGATGTCTGGTCCAGAGAGTCCATCATGGTTTGTAGAGTTGTCTGGTCCAGAGAGTCCATCATGGTTTGTAGAGATGTCTGGTCCAGAGAGTCCGTCATGGTTTGTAGAGATGTCTGGTCCAGAGAGTCCATCATGGTTTGTAGAGATGTCTGGTCCAGAGAGTCCGTCATGGTTTGTAGAGATGTCTGGTCCAGAGAGTCCATCATGGTTTGTAGAGATGTCTGGTCCAGAGAGTCAGTCATGGTTTGTAGAGATGTCTGGTCCAGAGAGTCCGTCATGGTTTGTAGAGATATCTGGTCCAGAGAGTCCATCATGGTTTGTAGAGATGTCTGGTCCAGAGAGTCCGTCATGGTTTGTAGAGATGTCTGGTCCAGAGAGTCCGTCATGGTTTGTAGAGATGTCTGGTCCAGAGAGTCCATCATGGTTTGTAGAGATGTCTGGTCCAGAGAGTCCGTCATGGTTTGTAGAGATGTCTGGTCCAGAGGTAAGAGCAAAGAGTTCTTGTTTCAGATTTTGTTTTTGGTTTGTTGTTGTTGTTTTTTTGTGTTTTTTTTGGTAGTATTTTACAGTATTACGACAGGTCAAGACCAGTTAGTTTCATGTTATTTTGTGCTTCACTTACGACCGAGTGACGAGTGTCTTCTCGCTCCCAACAACAGGCAAGTGTGTGGGGATTGACCGTTGATACCGTTGTTAGAGGCCATCGTTCCTGTATTGGTGTATAGGAAGTCCCTGTAGCAGCTATCTTTCTACGCATTAGCCTGGAGTGAGGCATCTTCTCTCCGACGTTGGATACTGCTCAGGTTTTCTCTTTGTATGCCATACGACACACTCTTTAAGTTTTTAAGGGGAAATAATTGTAGGGGATAAAAGGCGTGGTGTCAGCAATTCTTAGAAAATTCTAGGGAAAAAATGGTGATGTAAAGACTCCAAGTGTTTGGGAATTGGAACAGAAATAGTGAAATATTCAAATCAAATTAATTTCTACGCATATCATCTCACGAGAACTGCAATGGACCGTCTTTCCCACATTGAAGTTTGCTATCACACATCTCTCCACAAAAACATTAATTAATAACTTTTCTAACTGAACAAGTAATTTAGCTCTAATAAGACATCATGATTATCGAAATTAATAATAATAATGATGGACTTTCTGTTGCCTTCGGATATTTAAAAAAAATAAAATTAGTGAATGAATTAGTTAATTTACCATTAAATCATTTTTTAAAATTAAATTAGGCAAAAATAAATTTTTGAAAATTCTTCATTTCGAAAGAGCTCTGTTAGTTGAAGCATGAAACTAATCTTTAAAAAAAAAAATAACTACACTGTTTACGTCTTGTGTCAAGCATATCGAAATTATGAAAAGCTTTGAATGATGTTAAACGTATTATAGATAGATTTATCCAAAATGCATTCATATGTATCAATGAATCGTTTGAGCACGTAAAATCAATACACCAAAAGTCATTGCGGCCAACTCTTTCAAGTGGTTCCAGAACTCATCAAGACAATATCTCTACAGCTTCAGTACCACGTGATACTGTCGTCCATCATGTAGCCAGAATTACCCCCACGCATACACACACACACTTTTTATCATCCTTCCACACGCACACACACACACACACACATATACTCATCTCAACATTGGTAGTCTTTCCATTTTCGATGTCGCCTGAGAGCCACTTCCTGTAATTAAGCGGGAACTTGCCACCACGGAGTCTTCCAAGTTATCGCGTAATTTGAAGACGTGCCCGATTAGCGAACAACTTGGTCGTCTGCCCGCAACAAAGCCAAGAATGGTCAAGAAAAAAAAAGAAGATTTAATGACAGGACACCATCTTACTTATTACCTAATAATGACAGTTGGGTGATTACATAAAGTAGGTAGCCACTGGACAGGAAAATGAACACAGGGTGTTAAAAGCAGACGATAAAAATCCTAAACATTTTGATGAACGTCGCCCCATCATGTACAAATATAGACAATCGTAAATGTACAAATTTAGACAATTATAAATGTACAAATATAGACAATCGTTAATGTACAAATATAGAGAATCATAAATGTACAAATATAGACAATCATAAATGTACAAATATAGACAATCGTAAATGTACAAATATAGACAATCGTAAATGTACAAATATAGACAATCATAAATGTACAAATATAGACAATCATAAATGTACAAATATAGACAATCGTAAATGCACAAATATAGACAATCATAAATAAATGAACAAATATAGACAATCACAAATGTACAAATATAGACAATCATAAATGTACAAATATAGACAATCGTAAATGTACAAATATAGACAATCATAAATGTACAAATATAGACAATCATAAATGTACAATTATAGACAATCGTAAATGTACAAATATTGACAATCATAAAAGTACAAATATAGACAATCAGACATGTACAAATAAAGGCAATCATAAATAAATGAACAAATATAGACAATCATAAATGTACAAACATAAACGTCCATAAATGTTCAAATATAGAAAATCATAAATGTACACAAATAGACAATCGTAAATGAACAAATATAGACAATCAAAAATGTTATTAATATCAAATTCCAAAAGTCTCCAGATTCCTTACAAGGCTAAGAATAAAGAGCTGGCCTATTTGTTCACACCAAGAAAAAAATCCGGGCTAGTGTTGGGTTTCAAATCTCAATCTCTCAGCAGTGTCTTAGGAAATCTTTTCTACTTTATCTATTTTGACAATACCCAAGGGATAACATTGGCTTTTATTGTTAAGTTAGTTTCATTTCATAAAAAAAAAAAAGATCTAAAATTACATTGAACACTATTGATTATTGCATGCTAGTAGAAAATGCAACATTCGAGGCTATAGGCCCCCGTAGATCTTTCTAGATGCGACCATCCCTTGTACTTTTTTTCCTTCGCTTCTGCTTGGATCTTCATTTACTCAGACGTGACAAAGTGTGTTGAGTAAATGACAAAGGTCTTCAAGACATGGCTAGGCCTACTGATTATTGACTCCATTTACGCTCTGTCAACTTGTTTTCTGATTGGATCATATTTGCCTGCGTGTGTGTAGCATGACAAGACAATCTGTGTGTAGTTTATCTTGTGTTATTATAATTTATGTTCTTTTGATTCTTTTCTCCCTTAAACCAGAAATGCATCTCACCCATGAATCAACACGTCCATTAAGTCTAGACACAAAGTCACATTTCTTATTCTATATGCTAGGACTATTTTGTACAAGTGTTCCTTCTTCCCCCAGCGCCATTAGAGCATGGAGCAGATTGCCTGAATCATCTAGGAAAAACAACGAGTCTCAATGACTTAACAGAGTTGAAGTCTGTATTTAAACCGCAGGACTAGATAAACACACGGATAGGCGCGTAGGAGGTAATGATCTCCTCTTTTGATGGCACGTCTGTAATTGATAAGATACAAAGATACGAACTTTATATGTGTTCAAACTAATAGGGTGTGATCAATGAGCAGCGTCAAAGAAGACATTTTCTTTTCTTGAAATAGTGAGAGATGGAAGTCATCAGCAAAGAGTGGGGTGGTTGGGGGCTAAATTGATATGTTAAAAAAAGGAACACTCTATAATAAAACTCTTTATTCTATTACTTTATGAATATAAACTAACATTTCTTACAGTTACGTAGTCACGTTCTACTGTTTGTTGATTTATAAATCTGAAAGATTAAATGTAAATCAGTTCTTTGCTAGCTTTTTACATCCGGCAGCTGATCCTATTTCTATAGGTCTCCATGTAACACTGTTTAGCGGTATGGGACTGGGTGAATGTTCTGTTGGTGGCAGTATCTACAGACTGTCTTGTCGGTAAATATATAGTTTCACTAAATTAAATGAAAACGAAACTCGGAAGAGAACTCGTAAAACACATTAGATCCCAGTGGTGTCCCTTGATCTTGTTTAGCCGCTAAAAGTGAATACATGTATGACCTCAGCTTGTCTCAATATGGAAAGGTGTAGTCTAGCGGGGGGAAAGGGGGGTGTAACTCGGGGAAGTAAAACTTACGGAATTTAACTCCTGACTTATTAAATTTAAATCCTAATTAAAAATGTTTAAGCTATGTTTGGTTGAAAATAGAGAAAGAGGTTCATGGGATAGGCAAGTCTTACTAAGTTGGTCCCAATCTGGAACATCTGAATCTGAGGTAATCCCGTGTCCATATATACTGCCATAGTAGAACAAAGCATAAAAACCCAAAGTTAATGATGTATAACTGGTAAGGACACAAAGTTAATGATGTATAACTGGTAAGGACACAAAGTTAATGGTGTATAACTGGTGAGGACACAAAGTTAATAATGTATAACTGGTAAGGACACAGAGTTTATGATGTATAACTGGTGAGGACACAAAGTTAATGATGTATAACTGGTAAGGACACAGAGTTTATGATGTATAACTGGTAAGGACACAGAGTTTATGATGTATAACTGGTGAGGACACAAAGTTAATGATGTATAACTGGTAAGGACACAGAGTTTATGATGTATAACTGGTGAGGACACAAAGTTAATGATGTATAACTGGTGAGGACACAAAGTTAATAATACAATTGCAATCAAAGCCCAAAGATATAACGCAGGATTGGTTAATAGACGGTCGCATGTTCGTTGTATGGCATGTGACTGACATTATCGTCACAATGGTCCGGAGTTTGAAGCCTTGCCACCGTCATCCCTCGCCATCCAGCAGGAGACAAGGACCTGGAAATCTTTAGTTCTACAGGAACATCTGAAACTTTGGAACAAACTGGTTAAAAAAACATTATTTTTCTATTTACAATTAGTTCACCCTCTAGGGGCCCAAGTAGTTATAGCAGAACCGTAAATCTACTGAACATTACGAGGGGGAAAAAAGCTGGCTCCATGAACAATGATGTTGTGTATTCAAGTCTGTGGGAAACCTCAAAGCCTCAGGATATTTCTTTTGGGAAAGGGTTTACACCGATTAACACACAGTTGATCATAGTAGACAATAGATAAAACTGAAATATGCATTGTCTTATTGACGGGTTCTTTTTCCTTACGAAGTCCAATCTAAATAAATGATAACGTTTTTTGGAATAGTGTATATCCAAGAATAGACCACTTCTTATACAGTGTCATGTTTCATTAATTAATTTAAGTCCAGTCAAATTTTGTTTGTACTCTATTTTTTGAGGCACTGCCCTCCTTTCTGTCCTACTTTGGGCATGTCGTTGTCTTGAAATCCTAAACTTTTCACAAAATAATAACAAGAAGTTCACGGCAACCGAAGATTACATGGGCTGCCAAAAAAGACGTGGCTTTGCTCAGAAAACTCCACAAAAAAATTGTGGACGTTTCTGGCCGCTCTGTGGAATGTTCTGCGCAAACATATTAATGAATAAATGATAATTCGAAGATTATTTAGCTGATATAGCAATAATTCTTGAGTGCAAGCGTTCTTAGAAATGGCTTCCCTTAAGCCAACTAGTCATGTGAAAGCCATGTTTTCTTGTACAACTTTTGGTTTTATTCAGAGTAAAAACGTCTGCAAGACTTATTGAAATAAAAAGATCAAGGTTTAGATAATCAAATTATTATTCATAGTTAGTATTATTCAACAGTTAGTAATAAAGTCAAGAATAATTGAAGAAGACGTCTGCTTCTATCTTTACAAGTGAACACTAATCGATAAAAGTTTATATCTTCTGATTACTTTGTCCTTGATACTGACCTAGTTATTATTTTCTTAAATTTTTTTTTTTTTTGGGGGGGGGGGGAGAATTCACGTAGCTAAGGAAAGGAATATTTGAATTGTTAAAGACTAAAATCTGATTGAAATTTTGTCTTGACTAATGAACTTGTTTTAATTTAATTATATTATTAAAACGTACTTTAAGAGGTGGAGCTACACTTTTAGAATTAAACAGAAATACAATTTTCCTTTTAATTTTTTTATAATTATTTAAAATCATGGTAAACTGTACTATCATTAAAAAGATTTAAGATTTCTTAAATCAAAATTATCCAGTCCCCTCATCAGCGGTAGTTACCTCATCAACAGTAGTTACCCCATCAACAGTAGTTACCTCATCAACGGTCACCTCATCAACGGTCACCTCATCAACAGTAATTACCTCATCAACAGTAGTTACCTCATCAACAGTAGTTACCTCATCAACAGTCACCTCATCAACAGTAGTTACCTCATCAACAGTAGTTACCTCATCAACAGTAGTTACCTCATCAACAGTCACCTCATCAACAGTAGTTACCTCATCAACAGTAGTTACCTCATCAACAAAAGTTACCTCATCAACAGTCACCTCATCAACAGTCACCTCATCAACAGTAGTTACCTCATCAACAGTAGTTACCTGATCAACAGTAGTTACCTCATCAACGGTCACCTCATCAACAGTAGTTACCTCATCAACAGTAGTTACCTCATCAACAGTAGTTACCTCATCAACAGTCACCTCATCAACAGTAGTTACCTCATCAACAGTAGTTACCTCATCAACAAAAGTTACCTCATCAACAGTCACCTCATCAACAGTCACCTCATCAACAGTAGTTACCTGATCAACAGTAGTTACCTGATCAACAGTAGTTACCTCATCAACGGTCACCTCATCAACAGTAGTTACCTCATCAACAGTAGTTACCTCATCAACAGTAGTTACCTCATCAACAGTCACCTCATCAACAGTAGTTACCTCATCAACAGTAGTTACCTCATCAACAGTAGTTACCTCATCAACAGTAGTTACCTCATCAACAGTAGTTACCTCATCAACAGTTACCTCATCAACAGTTACCTCATCAACAGTAGTTACCTCATCAACAGTAGTTACCTGATCAACAGTAGTTACCTCATCAACAGTAGTTACCTGATCAACAGTAGTTACCTCATCAACATTAGTTACCTCATCAACAGTAGTTACCTCATCAACATTCACCTCATTAACAGTTACATCAAAGTGTTCAACATTTGTTTTTTCATTACAACATTATATATATATATATATATATGGAAATTATTCTTCGTTTCATTAACCGACAAATCTGATCGAAACCAAAAATAAAACCCAAAACGTTGGAACGAGAGGGTGTAGGGCGTGCCTCGATGTAAGAAAGCGCCCTAACGACGTACCATAATACAGTCAATAAATTTCTATTTCTGTTCTCCTTTATTGAACGATATCGGGGAATCATTGGAAGAGTCCAACTCCAGACATCAGTGTCCCAGCTTCATCTGTCACTGTCACACCCGTTACTGTTGGGGTAGGTCCAGATATGTTTAATTCTCATCTCTCTCCCCACCCCCCTGACGTCATGGCACCGACTTCATTCCCCCTCTACTCCCATCTTATCAGTTATTTTTGTCTTACCATTACGTAAACTGTAAGTGTCTGTGGTAAAAAAAAAATATATGGAAACGATAGACTACAACTTAGAATGATATATGATTTGGGTTTGAGACCTTTTTCTTTTTCTTATGATGTCTAACATACAGAAGACTATCTATGAAATATGACTGAAGGTAGAGATGTAGTTTGTTCTTTGTTGTTACTAGTGATTGATTAGTTCTAAAACATAGAGATTAATAAACGCAAGAATCAATGGCACGAACGCCCTCCCCTCACTTCTTTAACGAGAAAGTTAGGTCATAGAGTGAGTGTGTGTGTGTGCGTGTTAGGATCAACATTTAGGAAGTAGCTGGTCAGGTGTATTAGATGTTGCTACACAAGAACACTTTGATATAGAACTTGCTACACAAGGACACTTTGTGGTTTTTTAAGGATTTTTACAACTAAACGCCATATGTCTTCCTCTGTTCCTAGGTGAATAGTTGATCTCGTCTGATCTGTCCCTAGACTTTCGTCGTATGTTAAAGTGACAGGTCGCCTAACTAAAGCCCTCCACTATTTCAGGTCAGCAGCGGTTATTCGCAAAGTATCAAGAGAAAGGCCAGTCCATTTTTTAACGTTGTCCAGCCAGCTTTCCTTTGGACGACCCTTTCGTCGTGCTCCGTCCATTCTTCAAGGACGACTGTTGACAGTGAGACAGTGAGACAGAACCAGTTCAGCTTTTGTCTCGTCACAGTTTTGACGTATTTTCATTTGTGTGTGTGTGTGCTGTTGTTGTTTTTTGTGCCAGCCAGAGTGTTGACATTTAAAAGTACAAAACTCGTTAGTTTTCTTTTCCTGGTGTTTTTTAAACATTTATTCTCATAGGCTAGAATTGTTGCTTCAGCCTAGACGTTCAGTGTCCAACTTTTACAATCATATAAGAGTAAGGAGACCACTAGCCAAAGACAGGGTTAACGTTAGGTGTTTTAATTTTTTTTTTTTTTTGGAAGTTGATGTTACTCTTTACTCTTAGATTTCCCACAATTCTTTATTCATGACGCCGGAAATCAGGTTCAGACACGTTTTATCTCTTTTAATGATCCCCCCTCCTATCTCTTGTTATATGTCACAAGCTGTGTATTGAACTGAAAGAAAAGCTTTTGATTTCCTAGATGTTATTGAACGTTGGAATGTATACACCTTACTGTCCACCTGCTGTTTGCCTTTTGGTTTTACTTAGCCGTTTGACATAAAAATACATCTTTAATGAACAAGAATGTCGGCGTTTGTAGTTGTTGTTTTGTTTTATTATTATTACTATTTTTTTTTAATTAAATTGCGTTTGAATTCGTAAATGAGTTTAATTGAAAATAAAGATATGGTGTTTATTGTATAACCTGATATAGAACACTGTTTCACTTCATACAACGTAAGCACAATAGTCCCAGGTCTTGTGATTCATGAATGTGAGTTAGACTAATGTACACTGACCTATATACACCACACAGGGGACCTAAGTCTTTCAGGTCTAAACAGTTGGATCGGTTTCATCAGCTGATGTTGACCTAACGCCTATTTGTCCTCCCTCCCTAGACCCCCCTCCCACCATGAAACAGTCAACATGTCCTTCAGCCTTCCTCCAACGGGCCTTCCCTTGGGACCCCTTTTTTCTCCCCCGAAGGTAGAAGTGGCCTTTTCATGTGAAAAGTGAATCCATTATTTATCCTACGATTGGGCATGCGCAGGAGCTGGCGGGGTGGGAGACAGGTGGCCGAGGTTGTTCAAAGAGTGAATCACGTAAACAAATCACAGGAAGTACTCCACTGATCGGTACTTTTAGTTTCATCATTCAGGAATGTGAGCTTGAATCCCAGAATAGACTCACTCTTAGAGTCAACCTTTGTCTATAACAAAATTATCACTCTTATGCACAAATCAAATCACTTTACAAGAATAGACTGAACTCCGGTACAAGAACAGACTCCCTCTAAGACAACACTCTAATTAAAGATGACTCCAATGCTTAGAATAGACTTTTCTTTCTAACACGGAACTCAAGACTGATGACTTACAAAAAAAAAGTTTGGCACAAATACAAAGGAGTAACTGAGGTTAAGATCACACCCCAATTGATGTCAAAATAACAAGACGAGTGATGTTACGGTGTGTCTAATTGAAGAATGTAACTCACACTTAAGATCAGGTGTGAGTTGGGTGGCATGCCATTTTAGGATTTCTTAATGATGCTATCAACATGACAGAGTGGCGGGTCGAAGTTAATTGTTGTCTAAAGAATGCAGTACAATATTTTATATAAAGCATTTTTTTTAAAAACGTGCGTTTTTTCGCTTTGATTTATTCTTGTTAAAATATGGTTTAAAAATTGTTCCGATCAATTAGATAATCATGATATGACATTAGTTAGGCCAGGTCACGTCGAACTTCTTCACTTTCACCTATCTCTTGGTCTGCTGGACCGTTGGGGCACCACACAAGATCTGCCAACCTTCTTTCTCCATTCTTCTCGGTCATTTGTCTTTGATAGAATTTCATTATGATATTATTTCTGAAAAATATTGAAACCTGCCTTTTTTTACCAGCCTGGGTGGACCATATCGCGGGCCGATTTTGAGTTTGTGTTTCCACACAAACTGTCTTTGTTACCTTGTTTTCTTTTAATTTTTAGTAGATCGCCGTGTTTGTATGACCTTATAAATTAAAATCAAAATTGTAATTCAGAGACGTCTTATAGGTACATTTCTTTCCTGACCTTCACTATACAGTAATAGTATATGTCTAAAAGTATATGTCTTATTAGTTGGTTACAAAAACTCTATCACATTGACAACTAATCCATCAGAGTCTAGTTACAACAGTGAGACTAACATAGTCTACTTTACAAGTTCATTTTACCTGAATCAAAAGTTCACTCTTCACAAGATACCCACTTAAACTGAATCGTGTTTAAAAATCTCATTTTTCTGTCTCATCTGACTCGTCAGAACTGTCATATTTCTAACAAATGTTCATTTTTACCTAGATCAAGAATAGCATCGAATACTTCTTGATTGATCTGTTTATCGTGATAACATTGATATATACCAAACTAAACTTGCTATACATCAAACTTCTTATATACTAAAATAGTTTTTTTCCTAACTTCCTTGATATAACAACATAATTAGATACCTAACTTCCTTGATATAACAACATAATTATATACCTAACTTCCTTGATGTAACAACATAATTATATACCTAACTTACTTGATATAACAACATAATTAGATACCTAACTTCCTTGATATAAAAACATAATTAGATACTTAACTTCCTTGATATAACAACATAATTATATACCAAACTTTTTACGTATTAAACTTCGTGTACTCCATATACTAATCGACCTTTATATACCGACATTTTGACATCGGTCAGTGGAAGTGTCAATAGCAAAAATATTTTTGCATTGCAGATGAGCTTATCTCCCCATCGTCATCATTGCTTTAGGTGCTGCCCCTGACATAATGTCCTGCTGGAATATAAACAACTTCATTGCGAAGCTGTCGGAACGTTCTTTTTGTTTCATCTTTTCACCTGCTCGGAGAGTCTCCCTGAGGTCTGCGGGTTTTAGTCTCCCTGAGGTCTGCAGGTTTTAGTCTCCCTGAGGTCTGCATGTTTTAGTCTCCCTGAGGTCTGCATGTTTTAGTCTCCCTGAGGTCTGCAGGTTTTAGTCAAGCACTCGAAGGGAAACTTAAAAATCTTCCTTGCTTCTTGTTTTTTAATGAGCTCCTGCACCAGACACGGAATCTCCAAGAACGAAGATCTATGTAAATAGTAGTCTTTGGAGAAATAGACGTTTTCACTCGTCATCAGCAAGTCGTCCTAACTACAACATGATCATCACTCTTCACATACAGAAGGTTTGAAGTGAGTGGCAATCTGAGATATTTGATTGACGCTACTAGCTACGTGTTGTATTGACAAATGTAGTGACTCTATTTCATTTTGCCTTAGATGTTTTATAATTTAGTTTATTGTTAGTTGTTAGTTTATTGTTAGTTGTTAGTTTATTGTTAGTTGTTAGTTTATTGTTAGTTGTTAGTTTATTGTTAGTTGTTAGTTTATTGTTAGTTGTTAGTTTATTGTTAGTTGTTAGTTTATTGTTAGTTGTTAGTTAGATTGTTAGTTGCTGTGCTTCGCTATGTTGAAATGGTAGAGGTTTATTATTTATACCGGAACATTTTCTTGTTCCTTCATTGCTCCTCTTTATAACATCTCTTTCCACACGCACACACACACACAGACAGAGAGAGAGAGAGAGAGTTTTGACCCGTAAATCCAAATAGTAAACTCGAAGTACAATCTTAAGTTTTTGACATAACCAAGGAAGAGTCACACGTACACACCCACGCAACGACCAGATTTTAGGTCTAAAAACGAGAGTTGATATAGATACAGCTACGGAATAATCAGCTAGAAAAGAAATAGCTAGACAAGAAATAGCCAGACAAGAAATAGCTAGTCAAGAAATAGCTAGACGAGAAAAAGCCAGACAAGAAATAGCCAGTCAAGAAATAGCTAGACAAAAAGTGGTTAGACAGCAGTTAGCTAGACAAGAAGTAGGTATTGATAAAAAGTAGCTTTAGACAAGAAGTAGCTAGACAAGAAATAGCTAAATAGAAAGTAGCTAGACAGGAAGTCGCTAGACAAGAAATAGCTAAACAGAAAGTAGCTAGACAGGAAGTAGCTAGACAAGAAATAGCTAAACAGAAAGTAGCTAGACAGGAAATAGCTAAACAGAAAGTAGCTAGACAGGAAGTAGCTAGACAAGAAATAGCTAAACAGAAAGTAGGTAGACAGGAAGTAGCTAGACAAGAAATAGCTAAACAGAAAGTAGCTAGACAGGAAGTAGCTAGACAAGAAAAAGCTAAACAGAAAGTAGCTAGACAGGAAGAAGCTAGGCAAGAAAAAGCTAAACAGAAAGTAGCTAGACAGGAAGTCGCTAGACAAGAAATAGCTAAACAGAAAGTAGCTAGACAGGAAGTCGCTAGACAAGAAA
>JAZGLO010006432.1:0-21281 GCA_036873155.1 Biomphalaria sudanica | reverse complement strand
GTAGCCCGATATGATCCAATTGGTCCAGCATGATTCAGCATAGCCCGACATTATCCAATTTTTGGTCCATCATGATTCAGCATAGCCCGATATGATCCAATTTGGTCCATCATGATTCAGCATAGCCCGATATGATCCAATTTGGTCCATCATAATTCAGCATAGCCCGATATGATCCAATTTGGTCCATCATAATTCAGCATAGCCCGATATGATCCAATTGGTCTAGCATGATTCAGCGTAGCCCGATATGATCCAATTGGTCCAGCATGATTCAGCATAGCCCGACATTATCCAATTTTTGGTCCAGCATGATTCAGCATAGCCCGATATGATCCAATTGGTCCAGCATGATTCAGCATAGCCCGATATTATACAATGGTCCATCATGATTCAGCATAGCCCGACATGATCCAACATAACTGAGCCTTTAGAGCTAATAGAAGATCAATGACTACATAGCCAGGACTTCCTAGTTGACCTGTCGTGAGGTTTAGATCAGACGACAAGGTCCTGTAAGATCTCAGGCATAGCATATCTATTTGGTTCGTTTTTATCTTGGTTCCGTGGTTTGTACAAGAACAAAAAATGAAAATCTAATACCTGCAGTGTACTTTACAATGAACTTTACAATGAAATTTACAATTGTCTTTACAGTGCTCTTTACTCTGTACTTTACAGTGGACTTTGCGGTTACTTAACAGTGTACTTAACAGTGTTGTTTCTTTTTTGCCGTTGATTTTAAATTCTACTTTACGGTGTTCTTTACACCGTACTTTACACAGTACTTTACATAGGACTTTACAGTGAACTTAACAGTGTTCTTTGCAGTGAACTTAACAGTGGACTTTACATTGTGCTTTACACAGTACTTTACATAGGACTTTACAGTGAACTTAACAGTGTTCTTTGCAGTGAACTTAACAGTGGACTTTACATTGTGCTTTACAATGTTCTTTGTAATGTACAGTTTTCTTTACAGAGGACTTTTCAATGTACTTAACAGTGTACTTAAGATTGTACTTTGCACAAAGTAAATAAATTAGTGTTTCATTTAAATAATGGACCTATTTTGAGAATTTGAATGTTCACTATGCTATCGCAAAGTCAACACTTAAAGCTAGTTGAGACAATCTCTCCCTAGTGCTCACTTGTGACAAAACTTCAAGTTTCTAAATTTGTCTCAATTCAAACTTACTGTGAGTCTAGTTTAATGTAGAAGTACATTGGTCGAGAAACATTCTAAGCAGAGGCCGTCATCAGTGGGTGAAAACCCTCCAAGCATTCAGCTTGGAACATGGTTTGTTGGACACTGACATGATGGTCTGTTGGACACTGACATGATGGTCTATTGGACACTGACATGATGATCTGTTGGACAATGACATGATGGTCTGTTGGACACTGACATGATGGTCTGTTGGACAATGACATGATGGTCTGTTGGACACTGACATGATGGTTTGTTGGACACTGACATGATGGTCTGTTGGACGCTGACATGATGGTCTGTTGGACACTGACATGATGGTCTGTTGGACACTGAGATGATGGTTTGTTGGACACTGACATGATTGTCTGTTGGACACTGAGATGATGGTTTGTTGAACACTGACATGATGGTCTGTTGGACAATGACATGATGGTCTGTTGGACACTGACATAATGTTTTGTTGGACAATGAAAGGATGGTCTGTTGGACACTGACACGATGGTCTGTTGGACGCTGACATGATGGTCTGTTGGACACTGACATGATGGTCTGTTGGACGCTGACATGATGGTCTGTTTGACACTGACATGATGGTTTGTTGGACAATGACATGATGGTTTGTTGGACAATGACATGATGGTCTGTTGGACACTGACATGATGGTCTGTTGGACACTGACATGATGGTCTGTTGGACACTGACATGATGGTATGTTGGACACTGACATGATGGTTTGTTGGACAATGACATGATGGTATGTTGGACAATGACATGATGATCTGTTGGACAATGACATGATGGTCTGTTGGACACTGACATGATGGTCTGTTGGACAATGACATGATGGTCTGTTGGACACTGACATGATGGTCTGTTGGATAATGACCTGATGGTCTTTTGGACACTGACATGATGGTATGTTGGACACTGACATGATGGTTTGTTGGACAATGACATGATGGTTTGTTGGACAATGACATGATGGTCTGTTGGACACTGACATGATGGTCTGTTGGACACTGGCATGATGGTCTGTTGGACACTGACATGATGGTCTGTTGGACACTGACATGATGGTATGTTGGACAATGACATGATGATCTGTTGGACAATGACATGATGGTCTGTTGGACACTGACATGATGGTCTGTTGGACAATGACATGATGGTCTGTTGGACACTGACATGATGGTCTGTTGGATAATGACCTGATGGTCTTTTGGACACTGACATGATGGTCTGTTGGACAATGATATGATGGATTGTTGGACACTGACATGATGGTCTGTTGGACAATGACATGATGGTCTCTTGGACACTGACATGATGGTCTGTTGGACACTGGCATGATGGTCTGTTGGACACTGACATGATGGTCTGTTGGACACTGACATGATGGTATGTTGGACAATGACATGATGATCTGTTGGGCAATGACATGATGGTCTGTTGGACACTGACATGATGGTCTGTTGGACAATGACATGATGGTCTGTTGGACACTGACATGATGGTCTGTTGGATAATGACATGATGGTCTGTTGGACACTGACATGATGGTCTGTTGGACAATGATATGATGGATTGTTGGACACTGACATGATGGTCTGTTGGACAATGACATGATGGTCTGTTTGACACTGACATGATGGTCTGTTGGACAATGACATGATGGTCTGTTGGACACTGACATGATGGTCTGTTGGACAATGACATAATGGTCTGTTGGACACTGACGTGATGGTCTGTTGGACACTGACATGCTGGTCTGTTGGACACTGACATGATGGTCTGTTGGACACTGACATGATGGTCTGTTGGACAATGACATGCTGGTCTGTTGGACACTGACATGATGTTCTGTTGGACACTGACATGATGGTCTGTTGGACACAAAATAATGCACGTGGAATGGAATGTATTGATTGATGGATGAATGTGATTTGGGATAATGTGTTAGCGGGTGGGGGTGCAAGAGATGTGGATAGTAATGGTGGAACATATTTGTAAAGAGGGAAATCTACATTGGCATAAGTAAAGTTAGTCATAAAACATGCATTAAGCGAAATCAATAGATTTTTACAATTTTCAATTTGAGAGAGAAAGAAATATTTAA
Organism: Biomphalaria sudanica; assembly: GCA_036873155.1. Taxonomy (NCBI): domain Eukaryota; kingdom Metazoa; phylum Mollusca; class Gastropoda; family Planorbidae; genus Biomphalaria; species Biomphalaria sudanica. The sequence continues at coordinate 17,952 of JAZGLO010006432.1, read as the reverse complement.
AAAAAAAGGGGGGGGGGGGGCGAAATTATACATTACACAATCCATATTGTTTTTTTTTAGCTTCTAATTCAATAAAATTTGCAAAAGTTCAGCTTTATTCTTCGTTATTGTCATACGATGTCATGCACTATTGTGTTTAAATGCGAGCTATAATCTCTATCAAATGTTATGACATTATAGAGAATAGCTTGGAGAAATATGTCTATGGCAGCCTAAATGTATAACATAAACATGAATCTGTTCGACTTTATGGCAGTTCTTCTCTCCCTTTCTGAACATTCTTAGACGTACGTTCTGAGATCGATGCTTGTTTCGATTTGCTCGTTTGATTTTTACAGAGTAGGAGTGCTGGCTTTCTCTATCCAATCTAGCTAACGGTTTCACTCCCTCACTCACTCTCTCACTCTCTCTTCCACTTATTCAATCTCCACTGGTCATCTTAGCTATGTAGTCCGGTCGTGCTCGAGATGAGCACAAACATAGTTCTTAAGTACTAGGGATAGATTGCAATAGCCAGGAGTCCCTAGACTGACCTGTCGTGAGGTTTAGACCATACAACAAGGTCCTGGAAGATCTCAATCTATTTGGTTCGTTTTTCTCTCACATTTGCTGTTTCTACTTTTTCATTTGTTAGATACTCACACATTACGTGGATTTAAAATCTTATTTTAAACTAGTGTCAGGGCCGGCCTTAGGTCTAGGCAAACTAGGCAGCCGCCTCCAATAGCTGGGACGTTGTACAGGACTAAAACAAACATTAGGACAAATTTGCGAAACTTGGATCAGACAGTAGAGCACTATGACTCCAAGTGACTCCATGTTTACTTGTCTAACACTTGTCTTTAATATGACTCTATGTTTACTAATATGACTCTATGTTTACTAGTCTAGCTCTTGTCTCTAATGTGACTCTATGTTTACTAGTCTAGCTCTTGTCTCTAATGTGACTCTATGTTTACTAGTCTAGCTCTTGTCTCTAATGTGACTCTATGTTTACTAATGTGACTCTATGTTTACTAGTCTAGCTCTTGTCTCTAATGTGACTCTATGTTTACTAGTCTAGCTCTTGTCTCTAATGTGACTCTATGTTTACTAATGTGACTCTATGTTTACTAGTCTAGCTCTTGTCTCTAATGTGACTCTATGTTTACTAGTCTAGCTCTTGTCTCTAATGTGACTCTATGTTTACTAGTCTAGCTCTTGTCTTTAATATGACTCTATGTTTACTAGTCTAGCTCTTGTCTCTAATATGACTCTATGTTTACTAGTCTAACTCTTGTCTCTAATATGACTCTATGTTTACTAGTCTAGCTCTTGTCTCTAATGTGACTCTATGTTTACTAATGTGACTCTATGTTTACTAGTCTAGCTCTTGTCTCTAATATGACTCTATGTTTACTAGTCTAGCTCTTGTCTCTAATATGACTCTATGTTTACTAGTCTAGCTCTTGTCTCTAATATGACTCTATGTTTACTAGTCTAGCTCTTGTCTCTAATATGACTCTATGTTTACTAGTCTAGCTCTTGTCTCTAATATGACTCTATGTTTACTAGTCTAGCTCTTGTCTCTAATATGACTCTATGTTTACTAGTCTAGCTCTTGTCTCTAATATGACTCTATGTTTACTAGTCTAGCTCTTGTCTCTAATATGACTCTATGTTTACTAGTCTAGCTCTTGTCTCTAATATGACTCTATGTTTACTAGTCTAGCTCTTGTCTCTAATATGACTCTATGTTTACTAGTCTAGCTCTTGTCTCTAATATGACTCTATGTTTACTAGTCTAGCGTTTGTCTCTAATATGACTCTATGTTTACTAGTCTAACTCTTGTCTCTAATATGACTCTATGTTTATTAATATGACTCTATGTTTACTAGTCTAACTCTTGTCTCTAATGTGACTCTATGTTTACTAGTCTAGCTCTTGTCTCTAATGTGACTCTATGTTTACTAGTCTAGCTCTTGTCTTTAATATGACTCTATGTTTACTAGTCTAGCTCTTGTCTATATTTATGACTCTATGTTTACTAGTCTAACACTTGTCTTTAATATCACTCTATGTTTATTAATATGACTCTATGTTTACTAGTCTAGCTCTTGTCTATATTTATGACTCTATGTTTACTAGTCTAGCTCTTGTCTCTAATATGACTCTATGTTTACTAGTCTAGCTCTTGTCTCTAATATGACTCTATGTTTACTAGTCTAGCTCTTGTCTCTAATATGACTCTATGTTTACTAGTCTAGCTCTTGTCTCTAATATGACTCTATGTTTACTAATATGACTCTATGTTTATTAATATGACTCTATGTTTATTAATATGACTCTATGTTTATTAATATGACTCTATGTTTATTAATATGACTCTAGGTTTATTAATATGACTCTATGTTTACTAGTCTAACACTTGTCTTTAATATGACTCTATGTTTATTAATATGACTCTATGTTTACTAGTCTAGCTCTTGTCTCTAATGTGACTCTATGTTTACTAGTCTAGCTCTTGTCTCTAATATGACTCTATGTTTACTAATGTGACTCTATGTTTACTAGTCTAGCTCTTGTCTCTAATGTGACTCTATGTTTACTAGTCTAGCTCTTGTCTCTAATGTGACTCTATGTTTACTAGTCTAGCTCTTGTCTCTAATATGACTCTATGTTTACTAGTCTAGCTCTTGTCTCTAATATGACTCTATGTTTACTAGTCTAGCTCTTGTCTCTAATATGACTCTATGTTTACTAGTCTAGCTCTTGTCTTTAATATGACTCTATGTTTACTAGTCTAGCTCTTGTCTCTAATATGACTCTATGTTTACTAGTCTAGCTCTTGTCTCTAATATGACTCTATGTTTACTAGTCTAGCTCTTGTCTTTAATATGACTCTATGTTTACTAGTCTAGCTCTTGTCTCTAATGTGACTCTATGTTTACTAGTCTAGCTCTTGTCTCTAATGTGACTCTATGTTTACTAATGTGACTCTATGTTTACTAGTCTAGCTCTTGTCTCTAATATGACTCTATGTTTAAGTCTAGCTCTTGTCTCTAATATGACTCTATGTTTACTAGTCTAGCTCTTGTCTCTAATATGACTCTATGTTTACTAGTCTAGCTCTTGTCTTTAATATGACTCTATGTTTACTAGTCTAGCTCTTGTCTCTAATGTGACTCTATGTTTACTAGTCTAGCTCTTGTCTCTAATGTGACTCTATGTTTACTAATGTGACTCTATGTTTACTAATGTGACTCTATGTTTACTAATGTGACTCTATGTTTACTAGTCTAGCTCTTGTCTCTAATGTGACTCTATGTTTACTAGTCTAGCTCTTGTCTCTAATGTGACTCTATGTTTACTAGTCTAGCTCTTGTCTCTAATATGACTCTATGTTTACTAGTCTAGCTCTTGTCTCTAATATGACTCTATGTTTACTAGTCTAGCTCTTGTCTTTAATATGACTCTCTGTTTATTAATATGACTCTATGTTTATTAATATGACTCTATGTTTATTAATATGACTCTATGTTTACTAGTCTAACACTTGTCTTTAATATGACTCTATGTTTATTAATATGACTCTATGTTTACTAGTCTAGCTCTTGTCTCTAATATGACTCTATGTTTACTAGTCTAGCTCTTGTCTCTAATGTGACTCTATGTTTACTAGTCTAGCTCTTGTCTCTAATGTGACTCCATGTTTACTAGTCTAGCTCTTGTCTCTAATGTGACTCTATGTTTACTAGTCTAGCTCTTGTCTCTAATGTGACTCTATGTTTACTAGTCTAGCTCTTGTCTCTAATGTGACTCTATGTTTACTAGTCTAGCTCTTGTCTCTAATGTGACTCTATGTTTACTAGTCTAGCTCTTGTCTCTAATGTGACTCTATGTTTACTAGTCTAGCTCTTGTCTCTAATATGACTCTATGTTTACTAGTATAACTCTTGTCTCTAATATGACTCTATGTTTACTAGTCTAGCTCTTGTCTCTAATGTGACTATATGTTTACTAGTCTAGCTCTTGTCTTTAATGTGACTCTATGTTTACTAGTCTAACTCTGTCTCTACTACGGAAATTGCGATATTTGAATGTCAGTTATTTGTAGATTGAGATCTAGGCGGGGCCCAGGGTTTGATTACGTAATTTTAGTTTCTCCCCGTTTCTTTTTCCATTTTTGTTTTTAAATTTCATTTGGGGGCCCATCAAATTTCGCAAAGAGCCTCCAATTATTCAAGGTTGACCTTGATGGTGTCTATATTTAATCAAACATGTTGCATATTTAGTTCAAAATCAAAAGACTTTACTTTCAGAAGACCAAAAGAAATGTTGGACGTTTTTTTAGCGCGATACCTGTAACAAAACAAACAAAACAAAATCAAGCCCTATCAGTGTCTACGATTAAAACATCTGTCTACGGAATGGTGAGATGAGCTGACAGATGATAATAACAAATGTTGTCCGTTCTAATTTTGGTTTGTTTCTTTGAATTAAGTCCCGTCAGTGTCCTGCCTCTAAAACATTTCCTTCGATGTGCTTTCAATGTAACTCTGAAAATGGATCAAAGAAATAACATCTTCACAATCGAGCGAGACCCTTTTATTTGTTTTGTTGTATACATCTGCAAACAGAAATATTGAGTTGTCATGGCTGACAAAAGATAAACCCATCTTGTTATGTTGTATTTGCTCCAGTAGAATAGTATCTGGTGTTGTATGACTTGAAGTTTTCTAACTTGATACATGAAGGCAAGCTATTTCTGGCTACAGTTCTCGTCTGTACTATAACGAGGTGCGCAAATCTAATTACATTCAACTTACACTCATGTAATATGTAATACATAAGGACCTAACCGAAAACTTTTATCCTTGAGTACATCTAGTTCCAAGTCAACATACTACAACATACCAGACACTTTTGAAGCTATAGTTTTCTCTTGTCAGTCTTATTGTCAGAGTATTACGAGCAGAGGTTGTAATGAGAACCGATAAAGAGATACTCTACCTGTCATTTACTGTGGATGATAATCTGCATGTCGACTAATGAGATTGCTAAAACACCAGCTTATCTGTTTGGATCCTAAATATGCATGGATGAAAATTGCCTGTGGCGCTGATGTCGAGAGAAGGAGATCAACTCCGTGATTACGTCGTTAGAAGTGCAGTAGTACAAAGTGTTATAAGGTAGCAACTCTCTGCAGTAGTACAATGTGTTATAAGGTAGCAACTCTCTGCAGTAGTACAAAGTGTTATAAGGTAGCAAATCTCTGCAGTAGTACAAAGTGTTATAAGGTAGCAAATCTCTGCAGTAGTACAAAGTGTTATAAGGTAGCAAATCTCTGCAGTAGTACAAAGTGTTATAAGGTAGCAAAGCTCTGCAGTAGTACAAAGTGTTATAAGGTAGCAAATCTCTGCAGTAGTACAAAGTGTTATAAGGTAGCAAATCTCTGCAGTAGTACAAAGTGTTATAAGGTAGCAAATTTCTCCTGTAGTACAGAGTTTTAACAAGGTATAACATTTATAAGAAGTAATGTGGTTATTTTGTGTGTATGCGTGTTTGTGTGAGAGAGAGAGAGAGAGAGAGAGAGAGAGACCATTTGTCATTATACCAGTTGTTTTCAAAAGCATGTTTCTTTTCAGTTTTATGTGTGACCTTATTTCAATTTGCGAAAATCTTCCTTGGAGTTTTTTTTTATAATTCATTGAGATCACGTGGCCTTTTTTTTTTTTTGTATTTCGTCATCAATGATAAACACTGGGAATCCCTGCAGAGTCGGAGACACAAGGTGTGTCTCACACATTTTACACGAAGGTCAAAGTTGCTTTTGATCACGTGATAAGATATGGAGCAAAAAAAAATAAAGATAAATAGCGCTGTGATCTCGTTGTCTACTAGTTTAGCATGCACCATATGTTTCTTGTAGAACCCATTTAGTTTCACATTCAAATAATCAAACACGTTTATAAAGTGTGTTAATGTAGTAATACTTACATACATTAATTTAACTTCTTCTTATATTCTATTCAACTGTAACTTCATCATAGTTTTTGTTTCCCAAATCCAAAAATAGACTTCATGCATCAGTCAAATGATTTTTGAGAGTGTAGGTGTAAATTGTAAAACTGTTCTATTTACTCTTTTTCTCTAATAGTTATCTCTTTTGTGTTTGTTTTAAATAGAAAAAACGAGAACATTGTATTCTTTACCATTGTCTAGATGTGGAGGTAGTCTGTCCTCACCAGAAATCATGAAGGCAGCCGGTGGTGTAAGTGACAAGATACTGAAACTCCATTCTGCTCGGGTCTGGCGCGGCTTCATTCCTTTCTCTATTTACTCCTCATCTTTCAATAACGCCACCATAGTCTGACGCCATTGCTTGGCCGCCCCCGTGGAGCCGGATGCAAATTTCGTAACCAGCCAGTTACAGACACCTGAATGGCTGGGGCGCCCCTTGCCAAGAACCATGAATACGGGAAAGCAAACTCAGCCCCGGGGCGCTTCTATACAAGGCCCGTGACCCCATCCTCTTGAGCGCTCTATCGATAGGACCGACTGTATGGACCGGCTGTATGGATGAGTGATAGCAGATAGCTTTGGGGCTAGTATGTTTTTTGACACAATGGAAGACAAGGTTACTGGGAGGGGGAAGCTGTGAACAGATAGAAAGAGCGCATAGAATAATGGGAAGGAGATGGAAGGAAATGGGGGGGGGGGGGTTATATACTGATGAGAAGACTTTTACCGGAAAGTAAAAAAAAGGGGGACAACTAAACACAGTATCTGTTCAAAAAGAACATAATGTCAATCCTAGATTTTCAAACAATTTTGGGACTGACTAAAGACTTTGGAAGGAGAAGACTGTGGTAGCAAAGTATACAGAAATTAGTTGCTGTTTTTAAACAAATGAATATGTCGATAGTGACCTGGTCTAGTACTCATTGTTAAATGGAGAAAGGTACGAAGCCTTGAATTGACAAATAAGAAAGACATTTAAACCAAAAAAAAACATGTTTATACGAAGTGTAATTGTATCAATTAGTTTGGATCAGTCTTGTAATTAAATTTGTAATAGATCTAGATCAACAATAATAAATATGTGCGATTAGAAATATTTTTACCAATTGTTTTTGTCTAGCGCTATTTCATGCTTTTAGCTTTCTCACTACGCTAGGCTCCTAATCACTTGTCTGGACCAGTTGGGAACATGGGGATGAAGTGAAAGGGAGATCTGGGTGAATTTGAGCGTAATCTAGATATAGAATATCTATAGAAGATCTGTTAGCAGCTTCATTTACAGTTGAATTGTTTTTAATATGTATTTAAAGGTATGTTAACAATCCCATGGAATTGTAGGCTCTAAAAAGTCTATCGTGAATGTGAATTACTAGATCTAGGCCTATACAATCTTGCCCCCCCCCTTTTTTTTATTGAAGATTCCATAAAAGATAAGAAAGGAGATCAATAGACCCTGCATCTCTTACAAACGTGGCTAATTGCTGTTTTTGAGAAGATCTAGATTTGTTATAAATCTAAGTTTAGTACACACCTGGCTGTGGTTACATCTAGATCTAATAGCTAGACTAGAATTAGATTTAGCTTTAGACCTATATGATGTAGATCTTTATCTAAATCTAGAATAATCTAGATATATTTAGATTTTTATATCTAGATTCTAAATCTGAATTCTAAACCTAGATTTACGTAAATCCTATTTTAGGTGCCTGGCATCGTAAAATATCTCTTGTTGTAGGTCCAGTCTAGATGAATTAGAACTATTTAATCAATTAATTCGTAATCAGTTTGGAGACTTCATATAAACTGACACATTGAAAGGAACTTCGCTTTATGTAAATCAGTAAAAACCGGTAAACATTTAAATCTTCGAGCGTCAGCGCGCGCGAAAAAAAAAGCGATACTATTTCGTGGTAGATCTAATAAGAATAATCATTTCCAGTCATGGACACACTGATGATTAGCAAGAACTACTTTTTTTTTAAATTAAATTATTTTTATTTTTTGCTCTAGAAGTGGAAATGCGTATTTTCAGATGATAAACCGTATTCGCGTATTTTCGTGTCCATTTGCGTACAAAATACCCAAGATGCGTACTTGTAGGCAACTCTGCATTATGCTTATCCCTACCCATACTGGGACCCGCGCAATCCGTTTGGCATAGGGCCCCACAATTGTTAGGGCCGGCCCTGGACCCACAAGCCTGAATACTAACGCTTGAATCCAGGCGTAAATAAAAAAAAAAGGTTGCCAGACAATGTTCGAGTTGGCGACCTTCTCCTTGCTGGATGGGTGAAACCCAAGAGGGAGGCATTGAAACCCGAGTTGGTAAAAACAAATATTTCCCTAAACCTTCTCGAAACTATACGCTGACTTATTAAATGACGGATATCCCCCATCGCTTGCATTCCAGTTAGACTCACCTTCCACATGCCCATTACCTTAGACAGTTGGTATCTACTCCCTCCCAAAACATTCGTCCCCTTTTTTCTGGTCTATCCGTTTCTCCAAACCTAACCGTCTATTTATTTGTGCAATGCCATTCTGTTCAACTTTTTAAAAAACTCAATTCATTCCTTCATCGACATTCGTTGCATCGTCTAGAAATATTTTCTCCAGCTTCTCCAAATAAAAAATAGGTAACATTTTTTACAAGCCAGGTAAATTGAGAGACGGGGGGCGGTGCTCAGGGAAAAGAATGTTTTCTTAAATCACGACAAGCATTGTTCGCATAAGTGCCGGCTTGCACTTACACAAAAAAAAAAGTTAAGTACGCTGAAAAAAAAAGTGCGTGTGCATATTTTTTTTTTTTTGCAATTTTGAAAAAAAGAAATTGATCTCGTGTTGTTGTTGTTGTTGTTGTTGTTGTTGTTTTAACCTTTTCCTGGCGTCTCTATCAACACTATTTTTATCTCTTTCTATGTTTTGTCTGTTGTAAGAGTGTTTTTATTATTGAGCTATGGACCTGCGAGGGGGGGGAACTAAAGATGACAGTTTAACTTAGTATCACAACAAAATGATTTAAGCCAATTTAAGGGCTAAGTTCAGCTCACCAGCTGAAATCTTTTCCTTAGGTTCAAGGATACCAGAACATCAAGGATACCAGAACATCAAGGATACCAGAACATCAAGGATACCAGAACATCAAGCAATCATAATTTAATATACATGTAACCTTACTAGACAGATGGCCATTTGGTAGAGCGCCTAGCTGCAGAAATAGAGGCATCGAGCTCAAATCGTATTTGTTTAAGATTTTCAGATATCCATTTTAGAGATTTTTATACGATTGAGATGAAACTATTGAATTTTAAGTATTCAAAAAAAAAAATACATTTGACATCTGAATTGCAAAAGTAAACTGATAAACTATTTGACTTTTACTATTTTCTAGAATATAAGAGTCTTTCTTGTCCAAACTACGGAACAGTCCATAATGTATGAGGATATTAAAACGTGGATCGCATTATAAAACCATCAAGGAATTTTTGATGTCCTTTTCACTGCTAAAAAAACTAGATTAATACATGCAAACGTCCTAAGGTGTATCTTCTTATTTGAAGGAACCTCTGTAATTTGTAAGATAAGATTTTCCTCATAAAATAAGACTTAAAAGTTAATTTTCTTTAACCAGCAACTATTTGTTCGTGAATGTAAGTATCACAAACTCATTTGATTATGAGTTACATATTTCAATCTTCTCTTTCGATATTTCTTATTTTTCATCAGTGCATCTTGTATGTGTGGTGACCCAACGGTCCAACAGACTAAGTGTCACGTCTCTAGTGACACCTCCTTGTTCACAAAATGAGGACAGTTTACCTATCTCAAATTAGGTCACGCGTTACCACGCCTGCTTAGATGCCAGAAAGACGCCGATTAAAACTTAGTTCAAGGCTACAGCAGGGAAACATAATTAACGTAGGTTAAATTTAAAAACAATTAAAAGGAAAATTAAATGTAAACGTGTCAAGGAGTCAAGGTTGGGTATTGAGATGTCATGGTTCTTTATTCTAAGGAAAGATATACAAGGAGGAGGAGGAGGAGGAGCTCGAGACGGCAGAGAGAGAGAGCAAGAAAATTAGACTTAGACGTCGCTAGTTTAAAACGTAGATAGGGACTCATTTTATTGTTCATTATTACCGTATCTGCTTTATAGATCGTTTGTACATACATTTATTATTTCAAGTTTGAGTTGAAAAGAATTAAAACTCCAGAAAAGCATATCAGCACTTTGTTACTTCATTAATTATTAAAGTGTATCAACTATAACCAAGGCAACTCTAAACCTGCATATGTCACAAGTTTATCTAATCAAGATCTTCAAGTGAAACAAACATAATAAACACGTGACACTAAGCGATAGGGGAAGGTGAAGATTGCATAACGAGAATAAAAAAAAAGTAGCCCATGGTCAACACATATAGCAATTAGTTGTCCTTCGTTGACACATACCAATATTACCTTTGGAACTCCCCCCCCCTCTTCCCCCATTAGCATCTGCATTCGACGCCTATGTTGTCAAAACATACAGCGAGTACGAACAAATGGAACCGGATGACGGCGAGAGATAACTCTGTCTTCAGCAGAAGACGAGGAAGTGTGAAGCCGCCTGCCAATGACAGAAACATTAAAACAGTGGTGGCCCAATCAGGGTCATATTCCCACACACAAAAGTGGAGGAACAAAGAAATCCTACGGGGTCATCAGGGACTAAATAAACAGAACAAACAACGGATTCAATAATATCCCTTCTTGTCATATTGTAATTTTTCTGCTATAGATAGGAAACATTGCGCTACGGAAATGTAGGAATTGGGAGAATATATATATATTTATATGTATGTTTGTATGAATATGTGTGTGTATGTGTGTGTGCGTGTGTGTGTGTGTGTGTGTTAAAAAAATATACGTACATAGATGTGGTGTCTTGAGTTGTCTCTCTTCCCCCACTTCTTGCGCCATCTGTCTGATAGATCTGCATTGCGGAGATTTGCGAAATTAACCAATAAATAATTAAAACTGCCTTTAGCTATCTTTTAATCTTCTATTTTCTATTTTGTAATTAAGTTTTAAAAAATTATCTCTATTTGATAAAGAGCCATGCCTCGATTCGGTTTAAAAACCTGTGTGATCTGTAAGTTAGGTACAATGCAAAGCTGGTATGCTTCTCTGTATCCCCTATGTCTCTGATTTCTCTACATCAGTGTTTTCCAAACTTTTTCCTTCACGGAACACTTCGCACCTACTGAGTATTTAGCCAAATACTTTGCTTATTTATTTAAAGAGATTAATTCAAGTGGTGACCAATCAGTTAATTATTACAGGAGTTTGTGGAACACTTATTCAGGTCTTGCGGAACACTAGGGTTCCAAACAAATATGTTTAAACACAAACACGCACTAAATTTGAAATGTATCATTCTTTTGAAAGGCAAAATAAAATGAACATTTATAAAGTGTCTTAATTATTCAGCATAAAAAGGACCACGTCACCAAAACAACCACGTCGCCTGAACGACAACGTCAACAAAACGACCACGTCGCCAAAACAACCACGTCGCCTGAACGACAACGTCAACAAAACAACCACGTCGCCTGAACGACAACGTCAACAAAACGACCACGTCGCCAAAACAACCACGTCGCCTGAACGACAACGTCAACAAAACAACCACGTCGCCTGAACGACAACGTCAACAAAACGACAACGTCAACAAAACAACCACGTCGCCTGAACGACAACGTCAACAAAACGACCACGTCGCCAAAACAACCACGTCACCAAAAGGGCGTCGCGAAAACTACCACCTCGACAAAACGGCATTCGTTGATGGAACCTGCAACTATCTTCCCTGTGTAGTGGAAACTCAATGAATTGTGTAACAGACAGTCATGAATTAGACATAGTCTTCTGGAGTCTGCTGTTTCGCGCTAATGTTTATGTTTTCATTTGTATGTGTGTTTCGAGTGTAGGAGAATGAGCAACTAAGAGTGAAAGAGAGAGAGGGAGTAAGATGGAAATAAAAAGAAAATATATGAATGAGACTATGATGCGTCTTCTCCCCTTGGGTGAGATCGATTCCTCGTGTCATTATCGCTATGGAAGAAGTCGATTCTGCAAAATAAACAAATCCTATGATTGGACTCCGACGAACTGGGCAGTAGGCTGTCATAAATAAACGTCCGTAATTAATAGGTTTTATTGTGCAAGTAAGCTTCAAACTTATTATTGGTCACTTAAGGTATAAATTTAGAACAAAATATGCATAAAATAACACACCAGTCTATATGACGGTATCATTATAATATAATACTAGATCATTTTTTTTTCTAACATATATAAATGAAATCATACGTTATACATAGCTTACAATACATCAAAATAATGTGTTGAAGAATTCAGAGGGTGAAGTCGTCGTGGCTGAATGGTTTACAATATTTACTACAAGTGTTTAAATCCCAGTAGACTTTTTTTTTCTTTTATTATCTACTGTATTCCGTTAGGGTTTTAAAGTCCAGCAAATTGTAATTTAACCTTGACCTTTCCTTGTTCTAACTCTCACAATACAAGTACAAACATTTATTACGCTCTTTTATCCGAACCCTTTCATCGTCTTCATATTGAAATCTAGCATAGAATTACACCTTACGCGTATCCCTGTGTTAATCAAGTCGTGCAAGTTAATGAGAAACTTCAATTCTGCTTAGTTATTGGTTTTCCTGCCTGATTCCGGCGACACGTCCACTACTCTAATGGCACTAGGGAAGAAGGAGCACTTGGTCTAAGTTCTGCTAGCTCGTGGACAAAATAAAATCGTATCTTTAAGTTCCATTTAGTCTCTAACCTTGAGATATCATTCTCTATCTCATGACGTTTGTCGCGACATTCCACGGGGACACACCTCACAGAAAAGTGTCACAGGAAAATAATCCTTGAAATATAGTTTCAAATGAGACTTGGCTGGTGACTTATTGTGTTGAAGGTTCACTTGATGGAGATGTCTAATATATTGGGTTTAGGAGAATGTCTAGCAGTCAACTGCTAGGTTAGCTGATTCCCAACCATTAATTAACAAACAAATTTGATGAAATATAGTTACTCTATACACTAAAAAAAATATTGTAGTATTAGTTACTTTTAAAACGGTTGGTCGTTGTGCTGGCAACATGACACCCTCGTTAACTGTAGGCAATAGAAAAATGGGACCTTTATATTTATCTGCCCTATAGATGGCAAAGTCTGAATGGGGTACTTTTTTGTTACTTTTAAACAATTTAGTGCCTTTTAAGTCCATTCAGATAAACCTGTTCAAACTGATGTTTTGATTGTTCGTTTTGTAATCCCAGCTAAGCTTTCTTTCGTGAAAAATTAAAATCATAAGAATCCGCAATTGTCTCAGAAGACTCGACTAGCAGCCTACGGTTATTCAACTGTTAAAAGGAGTTATATCTTCGGAAAGCCAGTTGGCATAGTGTATGGCAAAAATAGAAACAAGTCAAATATTAGATATAACTCTAAGGCCATTTAGTAGCTTTGTTGTGTTCGCTGGTAGCTGTGATTTTTTAGGCGGTAGCTATGATATTTTAGCTGGTAGCAATGATGTGTTTGATGGTTGCTAAAATATAATGTGTGAGCTGGTAACTACGATGTGTTAGCAGGTAGCTATGTGATTGCTAAAACAATGATGAAAAGCTCCTCGAACCTAAGGAGGTAACACTTCATATACAGCCATCTTTGCGTCCCATGAATCCATTTCTGTTGAGACTCTGCTCTCATTGTTTTCTCTTAAAGCAACGGCTTGAAATAGTTTGTATCCAGGACCCAAAGATTCGGAACTCACAGAACACAAGCCAAGGGATTCAATCATTCCATTGGATCCTTATTTTACCTTAATTTAAGTGTTTTTTTTCCTAATTCCTTCTTTATTTGATAGATTTAAAAAAACTAAACTTGGCTCTCGTGTAAGTCTGTACAGACGGTTGGTCCTGTTTGATGTCTGCTCTTCTACGTTAGGCCTGTTACGTTTGTAAAGACTCACTCTAAGCTATTAGTTAGTATGTTTGTCAACAGTGTGTTTAAATCTAATTATTTTGTTGAAATCTAATATTCTTTCCATTCCTAAATTAAAATACCTTCTTTTATTTCTTGATTCGCAGCGATGGGACATTATTTCCAGAATTGGGTTGTGGGGGGTGTGTGGAGGAGATGGAAGGGGGGGCTCAGAACGTTATTGTTCTTCATAATGTAAGAATTAATCCCACCTCTTGTTTTTAATCCGATTACCTATTCCTGCTTCACTTTTTAAGACTCAAGCAGTTTGAACCACTCGGGTAGCAGCTCAGTGCAGACCATCAAGGATCAGGCAGTTCGGATCCCATTCAAACATTCCTCTCTTTTAGACTTACTACTTCATTCTGCTGTGTCCAATTCGTACAAGTAGCACCCCACAGTTGTCTTTCTTACACTGCAAGTTAGTAGTAGGATAGTGAGATATACTTTGTGATTTCATACATTTTATATCGGTCCCTCGTTTTACATTTAGCGTCTCACTATCAGTCCTGACTCTTATCACAGGCTTTTGAAGATGTAGGACTTAAAGGGTTAACAGATTTAGTGTATCGTACGATGGACGTCACTTTAATAAATCCACTCTCGCCTATTACGTTTGCGTTGCTTCCTACAATAAATATTGATATAATAATGGTCTAATTTATAGTAATAGTTGGCGTGAAAAAAAATTGATGAGGGGCCTCACAAGCATCCACTAAATTGGGCCCCGCAATTGGTAAAGCATGCCCTGAATGTTTCTACTCGGTTTCTCTTCTGTCCACTCAGCAGTCTTCTAAAATCGATTGATTGCAACCTTTCAAAACGAATAGTTCACAGGCGCCGACTTTCCACAAGACGAGATATCATGAAGGCTACTTAAGTTTTATTTAGTTTAGTCTAAATCCCGCAACAAAACGTTAGGGCTGACACCACTCCAGTGCCTTGCCTTGAATGCTTCTCTAATTGCCGAGATGTTACGAAAACTATCCAAAGCAAGCCAAGTAACGGGGGAAAAATGGTCGCTATTATGTCAATCTGAGTGTTTGTAAAGGCTTAGAAATCAAATCGATTCCAACGAGTTTTCAATTTCTAGAAAATTATTTTGAGCCATTCTTCCTTCAGGGCATAAAATAAAATTAGATCAACTTAAGTTATGTGTGGGTTTGAATGTAAGTGCGAGTGATTCTGCATTTTTTTATTTATGTGAGTTGGTGCATAAACATTGAGAGAGTAGTCATGGATTGTTTTATAGCCAAACATGGCACATTCAAAAGTGGCAGTTTGTTGTAGAGAGAATTGAATTTTCGCCTGTTAACAAAATAAGTAAAGAAATATTAGATATTCAATAATATGTCACAGAAACTGTATGAAAACAATGCAAAGCATTATGCGAATAAATAAAGATGATGAATAATAATTTATTTTCCCTTTGCATTGTTTTGCCTTATCCTATACCATAATTGTGTGTGTGTGTGTGTGTGAGAGAGAGAGAGAGAGAGAGAGAGAGAGAGAGCCGTTGCTTGAGATAGAACTGTGAGATTTGAACATGAGACTTTTGTATAACAGAAAGCGGCGCTTCAGATTCCTGTGCGAAAGAGACTGAACTGCGTAGGAATGACAGAGATTCTATTGACTGAT
The DNA here is from genome assembly GCA_036873155.1 of Biomphalaria sudanica. Taxonomy (NCBI): domain Eukaryota; kingdom Metazoa; phylum Mollusca; class Gastropoda; family Planorbidae; genus Biomphalaria; species Biomphalaria sudanica. The sequence continues at coordinate 2,261 of JAZGLO010006432.1, read as the reverse complement.
TGTAAATACATTTTCTCGTTTTCGGAATCTCATTTCGTTTTGTTTAAATTATTTTGAAACAATGCGTCTTACTCAAACCAATAATATAACTTAATACATCAGTATAAGGAGCATTGAATGCGTCCAGATAACACCGGCGCTGTACATGGTTTTGTTTGAATTACTTTGCAACATTACGTTTTATTCAAACGATTAATATAACTTAATACATTAGTACAAGGAGCATTGCATGCTTCCAGATAAAGTACTCTGACATTGGATGTCATGAAATGTCCAACAAAAACTGACTGTCCCGTCGTCCCAATTCTTGGTGTTTTTTTTATATTCCCCTTCCCTGTCTTCTATTCTTCTTTGACCTTGTGACCTTTCATTTCGGCTTATTGGATCTATAATTAAATTTATCTTATCTGATGAAGAAAACCATGAAAGAACTGGAACATGAGAGAGCGGAAACCTTCCTCTTTTCTTCTGTCTCACTTTTGTAAAGAAAGGTGAATGTTGACCACACAGCCCGCTTAATTAACTCTATTGACCAGACAAGGAAATAAGAAGAAAACCCAGCTTAAAGGGAAAAACTTGGATGGTGCGGGGAAGGAGGGGTGTCCGAACAGAAGTTTAGTCAGAAGGGGGTGAAGGATTGTGACAACGGGTCCCTAGGGGTGAGGTCATGGAAACGCTGTCCAGTACATTGGATCGACGGGGACTAAAGTGGGGGGCGCTAAAGACACGATGTGGCACCAATTGTACTAACCTATAAAATTATATTCGTCATCTTTGATAGTGGGTGTCTGAGTTGTCGGGCTTGATTGGTTAGTGTCCCTGGCTAATAATGAGGGCTGACAGGTCGCGGAGATAATGCTGAGTTGATGAATGATAAGTTACGGTTCGAGTAATAGTAGAAAAAAATAACATGGAACAAAAAAAATAACAGTTTTTTTTTTGTTTTAATTGCAGAATACGTGATGCTATCATCTTGTTCATGCTTAGACTTATGTAAAAATAGCTGTGTGTGTTTACAGTTTGATCTCTAGACTGTTGTAATTATAGTTTTATAATATGAAATTGTTAGTGTATCAGAATTAAATTTTGATTTTTTGCGTGGCTGTTAGAAATCGAATTTTTTGGTTAGTGTTAGTTTATAGTGTGTGATGGTTAGTGTATGATGGTTAGTGTGTGACGGTTAGTGTGTGATAGCTTGAGATTGAGAAAAGTACACGTACGTTTAAACTCTCAATTAATAGATCGCCTAATAAAAAGGCTAAACGTTGCTAAGTGTTGATAATTGCTTCCCACAGTTTCTGCACCACCTTTATTATCTCTTGTGCTAACCTTGAAAACAGCAATTATTTCTTTGTCATTATAGCCTCCCAGTTATCGTTTAATCACAGCTGGCCATCTCTACATAACGACATCATCACAACACATTCGTGAGCCCTGGCACTTAAAAGTTAGCACTAATGAAGTAATACAATGGACGGAATAAAACCCAGAACCTTACATCACATCAGTATTGTATCTGTTCTGGCCAGCCAATGTCGGATGCCAACACTAATGTGTAATGTCCTGTTCTCGTGATGGCACCAATCATTAGCTAATATTGTGTTAGCGTCATTAACCGCCAGACTACACAGCCAAACAGGCAAGCTAACATTCGCGATTAATGACGGAGATTAAAAACATTGCCTCTCTATCGCTCGGTTAAATCCGTAGAGTGTGCGCGGTTATTTCCCCTCTGGGAGAACTTCGTTCCGTGTAATCTATTTCATTAACTCCCATTTAGCCCCAACGGTTGCCCAATTTTTAATTGTTGACCAATAAAATATGCAGCTAGATGTACACTTGTTTGGCTGTATGTAATTTATTTATGATAAAATAAGAGATCTTGCTTGTTCTATTTATGCGCATAATGACATATGTATGTATGCACACAGAAGTATGGTGAAAAACAAGACAGTGATTACTAATGATAGCATAAATAACTTTTATATTTGCATGCAATGAAAATAACATTAGCGATAAAAAAATCATAATAAGTCAATGCGAGGGCTACAGGTGGTAATTTCGTGACTGGTCGATATTTCTTTGTAACTATAAACTACACATTAAGTATTTGTAGAGCATTATTTGACAGAAACGATATGTCGGTTCCAATGTAGAAACGGAGGTAGCGCAGAACTGGTCATGGAAGTAGATAAAGAAATTGATACCGAGCAACAAGAACTACAGACCTAGATTTAATCTAATTAATTTAATGCGTCTTT
>JAZGLO010006431.1:0-10146 GCA_036873155.1 Biomphalaria sudanica | reverse complement strand
TTCTTCCTATTTTTATTTCTTTTCCCCCTCCCCTTTCTTAAATTCTTTCAAGTGTGTAGATTTCTTCTTTCCCCTCATATTTCACGTTTTCGCGTCACTAATTACAGAGTCGTTCATTGTGGAGATCAGGTTCTTTTGTCCTTGTGTATAATCTCAGGTCTGATGATTTTAACGGTTCTTTTGTCCAGGTATATAATCTTAGGTTTGATGATTTTAACGGTTCTTTTGTCCTGGTGTATAATCTCAGGTCTGATGATTTTAACGGTTCTTTTTTCCTGGTGTATAATCTCAGGTCTAATGATTTTAACGGTTCTTTTGTCCTAGTGTATAATCTCAGGTTTGATGATTTTAACGGTTCTTTTGTCCTGGTGTATAATCTCAGGTTTGATGATTTTAACGGTTCTTTTGTCCTGGTGTATAATCTCAGGTTTGATGATTTTAACGGTTCTTTTGTCCTGGTGTATAATCTCAGGTCTAATGATTTTAACGGTTCTTTTGTCCTAGTGTATAATCTTAGGTCTAATGATTTTAACGGTTCTTTTGTCCTAGTGTATAATCTCAGGTTTGATGATTTTAACGGTTCTTTTGTCCTTGTGTATAATCTCAGGTTTGATGATTTTAACGGTTCTTTTGTCCTTGTGTATAAACTCAGGTTTGATGATTTTAACGGTTCTTTTGTCCTTGTGTATAATCTCAGGTCTGATGATTTTAACGGTTCTTTTGTCCTTGTGTATAATCTCAGGTCTGATGATTTTAACGGTTCTTTTTTCCTGGTGTATAATCTCTGGTCTGATGATTTTAACGGTTCTTTTGTCCTAGTGTATAATCTCAGGTTTGATGATTTTAACGGTTCTTTTGTCCTGGTGTATAATCTCAGGTCTGATGATTTTAACGGTTCTTTTTTCCTGGTGTATAATCTCAGGTCTAATGATTTTAACGGTTCTTTTGTCCTAGTGTATAATCTCAGGTTTGATGATTTTAACGGTTCTTTTGTCCTTGTGTATAATCTCAGGTTTGATGATTTTAACGGTTCTTTTGTCCTTGTGTATAATCTCAGGTTTGATGATTTTAACGGTTCTTTTGTCCTTGTGTATAATCTCAGGTTTGATGATTTTAACGGTTCTTTTGTCCTTGTGTATAATCTCAGGTCTGATGATTTTAACGGTTCTTTTGTCCTTGTGTATAATCTCAGGTCTGATGATTTTAACGGTTCTTTTGTCCTTGTGTATAATCTCAGGGCTGATGATTTTAACGGTTCTTTTGTCCTTGTGTATAATCTCAGGTCTGATGATTTTAACGGTTCTTTTGTCCTTGTGTATAATCTCAGGTCTGATGATTTTAACGGTTCTTTTGTCCTTGTGTATAATCTCAGGTCTGATGATTTTAACGGTTCTTTTGTCCTTGTGTATAATCTCAGGTTTGATGATTTTAACGGTTCTTTTGTCCTTGTGTATAATCTCAGGTCTAATCATTTTAACGGTTCTTTTGTCCTTGTGTATAATCTCAGGTTTGATTATTTTAACGGTTCTTTTGTCCTTGTGTATAATCTCAGGTCTGATGATTTTAACGGTTCTTTTGTCCTTGTGTATAATCTCAGGTCTGATGATTTTAACGGTTCTTTTGTCCTTGTGTATAATCTCAGGTTTGATGATTTTAACGGTTCTTTTGTCCTTGTGTATAATCTCAGGTTTGATGATTTTAACGGTTCTTTTGTCCTTGTGTATAATCTCAGGTCTGATGATTTTAACGGTTCTTTTGTCATAGTGTATAATCTTAGGTCTGATGATTTTAACGTTTTTTTTGTCCTAGTGTATAATCTCAGGTTTGATGATTTTAACGAGTTCTTTTGTCCTCTTTTAAACTTCAAAGGAAATAAAGCGCAAAAGATTATCAATAACTTGAAGCCAAAACACTTTAATCAACCCAGCTAATCTTTATTATATCATTAGGCTACTATATTAACTTCATATATAATATACTCATTACGCTAAACTGACAGACCAAATTATAAAATCCATTTATCAACATCCTTTATCCCTTATAGAGTTATCTTCTCTTGAGTTTCTAGAGAAGTTTTTGACTTAAGGGAAGTATTCTGGGCCATTTTCTTAAACTTCGACGTCTACCGATGTAACATTCTAAGTGCATTCCCAAAACTAAACAAAGTTGAAGGTTAATACTTGATACTGCCGTACGAATGACTATCTGGTCTGATGTTGTACCTTTTGCTAGACGATGTAAGGGCCCAAGACCTCCCACTTCCTGTCAAGATTTTCTCACAAAGTAAGTGTAACTTAAGTTCTCCTTTTAGAAATGTGTAGGGCAGATGGTGTAAAAGTCATCTGTTTCTATGGCCCACGACAAACGAGGGTTACAGGTCGCCAGCTTAACGACCAAACGCTTTTGCTTTTACTTAACTAATGTCAGGTACACATTATAGCTTGGTGGACTGTGAGGCGCCTAAAGATTTCGAAATTTAAAATCCCAGTCTTCGTCAGGATTTGAACGCGGGACCACCGGTTAGGAAGCCAAGCGCTTTATCGCTCAGCCACCGCGCCTCCTTTCTTCCCAAGAATGTCCTTCAAGAAATTATAGTTATTAAAAATGTCTTTTAGATGAACATTCTGTTATCTATGCTGACTTTTTTGTTAAATCGACCAGGTTACTGTGTCATCACCTGGCCTAATAGTACAAGTTCTACGGTACAGTTGTATCAGGTGCAGCAGCCAAAGTGTGAAAACACACCAGGATTCCAGGTCTACACTTTTGGTAACATCAGAGCTTGTCTCTGGGTGTCTTTTGAATGGAAAACATATACTGAAGCTGTAGCTGACTGTGCGGGTAAGAAAGTTAGACACAGATGTGTCACCCCTTAAAATTTGACCCTGAGAGGATTCTCAAGTTATGAACACAGCGTCAAATTAGCTTCGACCTATCACACTCGTCTCAATACAGTCCATGGAGGCGCGATGGCTGAGCGGTAAAGCGCTTGGCTTCCGAACCGGGGTCCGGGTGTTTGAATCCTGATGAAGACTGGGATTTTTAATTTCAGTATCTTCGGACGCCTTTGAGTCAACCCAGCTCTAATGACAGGTTACGAGTTCCGAATTCTTCAAATGGATACGCCGACCGTATTTAATGCAGTGGCATATGCTCTTGTCATTAAAATAGATGATAAGAACAGCTGGAGTGATTTAAATACTTGGTATGCTATATGGCTGGCAGTTAAAATGCAAGCTCCAAAACTGGGTGGTAAAAACAAACAAACAAGATTCCCTTTGAAACCTTACCATCTATAGGTACCATCTATAGGTACCATCTATAGGTACCATCTATAGGTACCATCTATAGGTACCATCTATAGGTACCATCTATAGGGCAGACGATGTAAAGGTCATCCGTTTCTGTGGCCCACGGTGAACGAGGGTGTCAGGTGACAGAGCAACGACCAATCACATTTACTTTTCCCCAATTTCAGGTACCCTTTAGAGCTTGACTCATTAGAATGTGGACTCAGAGGCGCCACAAAGATCCTCAAATTAAAATCCCCAGTATTCAAACCCGGGAACCCTTCCGTTCGGAAGCCAAGTGCTTTATCGCTCAACCTCCGGTAAAATAAAATGCTTGTAAAATGTTTTACATGTTTCGGATGTTGCTTCAGAGTTGAAGATAGTTTACTTCCTAGTCCAAACCTCCCGCAGAACGACCGGGAATGGGAGTGGGCAGGGTTTGAACCCGGGACCATCGATAAATCCACAGGACAGACCTGCGCGCAAACCGCACGACCAGGCAGCCATCCCAATAATGAGGAATAGAATATTATATGTTTGCGATACTAATTTCAGTTGGTTCTAGAAAACACAAAAAGGATGCTTTTTTATCTTCATCTCGTGCTTCAGAATTTATTTCATTCATTTTGTTTGTCAGACGTGATCAGCGTCTATTGTTTGTATCTAAAATGTTTTACATGTTTCGGATGTTGCTTCAGAGTTGAAGATAGTTTACTTCCTAGTCCAAACCTCCCGCAGAACGACCGGGAATGGGAGTGGGCAGGGTTTGAACCCGGGACCATCGATAAATCCACAGGACAGACCTGCGCGCAAACCGCACGACCAGGCAGCCATCCCAATAATGAGGAATAGAATATTATATGTTTGCGATACTAATTTCAGTTGGTTCTAGAAAACACAAAAAGGATGCTTTTTTATCTTCATCTCGTGCTTCAGAATTTATTTCATTCATTTTGTTTGTCAGACGTGATCAGCGTCTATTGTTTGTATCTAAAATGTTTTACATGTTTCGGATGTTGCTTCAGAGTTGAAGATAGTTTACTTCCTAGTCCAAACCTCCCGCAGAACGACCGGGAATGGGAGTGGGCAGGGTTTGAACCCGGGACCATCGATAAATCCACAGGACAGACCTGCGCGCAAACCGCACGACCAGGCAGCCATCCCAATAATGAGGAATAGAATATTATATGTTTGCGATACTAATTTCAGTTGGTTCTAGAAAACACAAAAAGGATGCTTTTTTATCTTCATCTCGTGCTTCAGAATTTATTTCATTCATTTTGTTTGTCAGACGTGATCAGCGTCTATTGTTTGTATCTAAAATGTTTTACATGTTTCGGATGTTGCTTCAGAGTTGAAGATAGTTTACTTCCTAGTCCAAACCTCCCGCAGAACGACCGGGAATGGGAGTGGGCAGGGTTTGAACCCGGGACCATCGATAAATCCACAGGACAGACCTGCGCGCAAACCGCACGACCAGGCAGCCATCCCAATAATGAGGAATAGAATATTATATGTTTGCGATACTAATTTCAGTTGGTTCTAGAAAACACAAAAAGGATGCTTTTTTATCTTCATCTCGTGCTTCAGAATTTATTTCATTCATTTTGTTTGTCAGACGTGATCAGCGTCTATTGTTTGTATCTAAAATGTTTTACATGTTTCGGATGTTGCTTCAGAGTTGAAGATAGTTTACTTCCTAGTCCAAACCTCCCGCAGGACGACGGGGGATGGGAGCGGGCAGGATTTGAACCCTTGACCATCGATAAATCCGAACGACAGTCCAGTGCGCAAACCGCACGACCAGGCAGCCACTCTATTCGAGTCCCTACTCTCTTGCCTGCTTCTTCTCAATGTAGAGAATGCTATTGCTAAAATTAATTGATTAATTCACGTCATTTCCTGTTGTTTTAACCCTTAAAATGCGTGTGGTAGCTTAGCCTCTAAACATCATAATTGTGATTCCCTTTTGTATGCACTAATTGTAAAACTGCTCAGCACTTTAAGGGTTAAAAGCAACCAAAAAAAGTACACTGGACATTATAAACTGTACACTTTTTTAGAATAACGCTAATGTACTTGCATTCGCTTCTTTTTAATTAGCAATGAACTCAACCTTAATATCACTGAAGTACGCCGAGAAGATGGGGATTCTGAGGAACAATTTTTCCATTTACACATTCATCGGACTTGATGACTTGATAACAGAGAGCACGTATGTCTGGCACGATGACCTAACTGTCATACAGAGTGAGCTCATCCCGCAATTATTCAGAGCAGGTAAAGATTTTTTAGTAACAGTTTGTAGTTCGTGAAATGTAACAAACAAATGTAAGAAGTAAATGTAACAAATGAATGTAACAAATGAATGTAACAAATGAATGTAACAAACAAATGTAAGAAGTAAATGTAACAAATGAATGTAACAAATGAATGTAACAAATGAATGTAACAAATGAATGTAACAAATGAATGTAACAAATGAATGTAACAAATGAATGTAACAAATGTATGTAACAAATGAATGTAACAAATGAATGTAACAAATGAATGTAACAAATCAGCGTCTGATACTTTAGAAGATTCATATTAATATTATCAAATGACTTCAATTGTAAATCCAAAGTCTCCTAAATTGATAACTCATTTAAATACTTGACAAGTATTATATTAACTCTTTCTCTCCTAACTGACGATTTGACACCATTAAAGTCCAACTCTAAACTCTAACTTGTGTTATATAAAAAGAGCATACATTCTTCTATAATTATATACCTAACATAACTTTTTTTTTTGATTACATGCAAAAACGTTATTGAAGGCTAATCATTGGGTAGTGAAACACAAATGAGCGAAATTTATATCGTGGAAAATAATTACGGAGCGAAAGAGTTAAACTACGAAAATGAGATACGACAAGAAATGTTTCGGACAACTGAACATCGAAATATACAATTACTATCATATATAAATAGCATACCGTGTCTCCAATCAGGAAGATTTAGATTGGCCAATATGAGCAGCATGTATGCTCTCCTGACACAAAGAAGATTACGCTGGCTCGGACATGTCACCCGCATGCCAGATGGTAGAATCCCAAAAGATATCTTATATGCTGAGCTTGTGGAAGTAGTTAGTCCTAAGGGCCGCCCAAGACTGACGTATAGAGATGTCTGCAAGCGAGACATGAGAGCCACAAGGAATCAGCGAAAGTATGTGGGAAAACATAGCCAAAGACCGGAGTGCATGGAGACAGACTGTGCGTGCTGGGACAACCCTCGACGAGAAATAAAGAATTGAAGCGGCCTTAATCAAGAGGGAAAAAAAGAAAGCTGCCCTGTCCGCTAGCCCTGTATGAGAAGCATACACATGTATGAATTGTGGCAAAGTCTGCCGTTCTAGAATTGGCTTGATTAGCCACACCAGATTCTGCCCCATCTCAAGATTAAACCAAAACCAATGGCTCATCTGGGAGCATCCATTGCCTTTCGAGACAAAAAGAGCCATATATAAATATAAATAGCATACTGTCTCAACTTTAAAAAAAAATAAAAGTATTATATCTACCAACTCTAAGATATTGCTACCAATATCGTCCATGGTCACATTACCTTTACTCAAATTGTCTTCAGTTTAGTTAAGTTAATATGAGTGATCTCCCTTTAATGTTCAGTTGTACATAAGCTGTAAACCAATAGAATTCCGTGTTTCATTTCTTTCCAGGGGAACCAAACAATAACAATGGCGAGGAAGATTGTGTGTACTATGAACCCGATACATTTGCCCTCAACGACGTCATTTGCACAACCTACAGCAATTATATATGCGAAAAATCTTGCTATGATTATTGATTATGTTTTGTTCATGCATCATGGAATGGCTTTAAGCATCCCAGACACATGCAGGCGCAAACGCAAATACTAGCACAAACACACACACAAAGACATAAACACACTATTACACTATATAATATATATATATATATATATATATATATATATATATATATATATATATATATATATATATGTACGAGTAAAAACATTGTTATTCATTTGTATGTTGTATTTTACATTACACTCTGTTTTGTTTTAAATAATTTCGGATGTTCCTTCAGAGTTGAAGATATTTTACTTCCTAGTCGTAACCTCCCGCAGGGCGACGGGGGATTGGAGTGGGCAGGGTTTGAACATGGGACCATCGGTAAGTCCGAACCACAGTCCAGCGCACAAACCGCACGATTTCGAAGATTCATAAGGATCACGTGGATACTCAGCCCCAGATGCGACCTATGTTTTCCACATTCAAAACAGACATACATATGGCACGGTGGAGTTCGATTTAAGTTTGTCGTTTATATTCGCCGTCTACATCTGTCATAGTATTAAGATCACATAACATCAGTGGCGTAGCTATGGTGTCAGGATGTGGGGGGATAGGGGGAGGAAGCATTTGAAAATACATCCGGGCCCCTACTTGAGGGGGCCCCCAAAAGAGTGTTAATTTTTTTTTATATTGAATATTACGCCATTATCTTTGTCATGATGTCGAATGTCAAAATGCAAGGGCCCTTAAAGCGGTCGAGCCCCCGAGCCGCCAAAATGATTGCAAATTAAAAACGAGCTCTCTGTAAGGGAGTTAATAACGATGACCCACCTGCTTAACATCTAAAGGGAGATAGTTATGTATTGCTCTCCCTTGCAAACGTAGGCAAAATTATAATATCAATAAATAATGGTATAGCTGGTATAAATGTTATAGTTACTTTAAATGACTTTGTCTGACAGCATGAGTTGTGAAGATTCATTTCTCGCAGATTTTAGTTAGTACGACGAAGGGGGATGGCAGAGGGAAGGGTTTGAACCCGGGACGATTGAGAAATCCGAACGACAGTCCTGCGCGCATACCTCACGATTAGGCGAAATAGAAAAAAACATTCACACAATTGGGCGGGGGGGGAACTATTGCAATAGTTTCGTTATAAAAAGTGTCAAAAGAACTTTGTTTGTAGAATTATTCAGTAACATTTTTACCTTTCAAGAAACATTAATTTTCAAAAAAGAATTATAAATAATCAAGGGAGTTTGAGGTAGGCTAGATTGTTTTATTCGAATATTCTGTTCATTTTCTTGTCTACTACAGAATATACTTGTAGAAATAGTAAACATTGCAAAGACATTCAGGTAAGAACTTACCATTCATCCGCTGGACGCTAGCCCTCGGATTGCTGACCTCGAGAAGCACAATCCAGTTACAATGAGTCAATAATCCAGTATAAAGAAATACTTTTACAATTCATACACATTGATCCACAAACCCAACCCCCCCTCCCAATCTCTCAATCTTAAGAAGAACACATCTTTCCTGTCAGCACGGGGAAAAAAATTGTTAGTAGCTGTAAGTGCGGAGGGGGGAAAGGTTTACAACAATGTATATAGGTAAGTACAAAAAGTGTTATCAGATTACTTCGGGAACTAAGCAGAGCAAACTGGTACCAGTTTTCAAAATACTTTTTTCCCGCATCACTTAAGGACATGCCCGGTAATTGGAGGTCCTAGGAGGCTGCCTAGTTTGCCTGTGCCTAAGGCCGGCTCTGGTAAAGGTAAATTTACGATCGACTGGAATGAAGCTAATGTCTCTTCTCTGCTAAAAAAGGGGAGACTATTCCGATATAGGAAACTACAGATCAGTATCACTAACAAACATCACATGATTAAATGTGCAAAATATCTATACAATATCAACATAGTTTAATGAAATGTATAGATTATATGAAACTTAAGTAATACGTTTAATAGACTAGAATACATAATAGAAGTTATTTGATTAGATTTTTCAAAGGCTGTTCAAAAAAGATTCCAATTAACAAAAAAAAAGGGGTTTATTTTGATTTGATCGTTCCAATACACAGATGTATTTAAGATCCTAGCAATGGATCTAACATGCTACACAAATTTTTTAGGTGTCGCTTACAAAGACCTCATCACGAATGAAGAGATTACAAACAGGTTTAATACAGCCATTGGACCCCACGACGACCTGCTAACCACTGTCAAAAAACGTAAACTAAAACTATATGGACACATCACTAGGTCCCCAGGGCTCGCAAAAGACCTTCCTTCAGGGAACAGTACCAGGAAGAAGAAGAAGAGAAATACAGAGAAAGGGATGGGAAGACAACATCAATGAATGGTCAGGCCTGTCCGTGAATGAAATTATATCCAAGTCAAAGAGAGAGAGGAATGGAGAAAGACGGTTGACAGTTCTTGTATGGTGCCCCAACGGTGCAACAGACTTAGGTATAGTTGAAGGTGATTCAAAACTTTCAAATCAACACCAATAATAAGATTCAACTGACGTGTAGTTCAAGGCACAATGTAAGATCCACTACTGTAGTTTTCTCAGCATAAAGTCTCTTCTCACTGATCGCATGATTTGGCCCATTCAGTAATTCGTTATGTACTGGAAACACTTGCTACTATACAGTGATAGCCTAGGAATTCGTTTAACTGAAAATCCGGGAGATAATCTATAAGGATTTTTTGAAGATATCCACCCACCTTAGTGGCACTTCAGCCTCTGTAGGGCCCTGGTCTGCAACTTCCCATTCAGATCTATCTTGTGTTGTACTTCTGCAGGCTTGAGCTCTGAGCTGTTGTACATCTGCCTTTGTATATCATCAACCCATCGCATTCGTGTCTGCCTTTTTTAGCCGGTTAACACTCTTTTGCTCCTGTGTTCTCTTACATTCTTTCTAGCTGACCTGCCCAATGTAATCTGTTATCTGACATTCTTTCTAGTTGACCTGCCCTATGTAATCTGTTCTCTGACATTCTTTCTAGTTGACCTGCCCAAT
>JAZGLO010006430.1:0-10185 GCA_036873155.1 Biomphalaria sudanica | reverse complement strand
GTCTATATCACTGTTTATATCACTGTCTATTTCGCTGTCTATACCACTGTTTATATCACTGTCTTTTCTCTAGATCTAGAACTAACACTTTTAAAGACGTAGATCTATCATTTAGTAGAACCCACTGTCAGAGTGAATGTGCGAGGGACTATACACAGACCGCTTGTATTATCAAATGTGTTTTGGGGTGGTGGGAGTTTATTTTATATAAGCCGATTTATGAATTCACAAATAGATGTTTACATTAAGCTGATTTAAACGATATATATATGAATCAATCCAATAAAGTGGTTGTATCCATTATATAGAATATATTAATATATCAATTTTAGCTGAAAGCTAAATTATTCCGTTATAGCCAACAGACAACATAAATTATTCTTCTTGATAGCTAAACAGTCCATGTTAGTGGACGTTTAGGCTATGTATATTAATTAATTATAATAATATTAGCAATGTCTTCGATTCCGAAGGCTAAAGATGAGTGCAGTGTTTCACATGACTAAGCAAACCCAGTTGCAAACTACTACTTTCCCCCATGTTGTGCATTTGCAGTAGTAGTGCATGGCGGTGTATATAAGTTTGCTGTCGTCTTCTGAGCCTGTCTTCATTAAGGGCTTTCCTTTGCGTCTCAAATGTATGTTCCGCAGCCTTAGTGAGTTCCCTCCAATTGTCTCTTTCAGAGGCCATCTTCTGCCATCTTCTTTCCTCAACGCCATTTAGGGCGAATTAGCGCCCGAGTTTGATCTGTATAGAAAATACATCTGTTAAGTCGTCCTCCTCTAAGCTCGCCAAAGAAGATCGCCTTTGGCATGAGGTCGTCTCCCATGCGGGATACGTGTCCGACCCAGAGCAGCTGTCAAATGGTAATTGGTGCTTCTATACTGAGCACACCGGCCTCCAGCAGAACATAGTTGTTTGTAATGCAGTCTTGCCAGCGTATATCCATTATGAAGCGGAGACATCTTTGATAGGAGCATTCGAGGAGACTTAAATGCCTTCGATAGTGGCACCCATGTTTTATCCTTTATAGAGGACAAGTAGATTTATTCTGTATTGAGGACATGTAGATTTATTCTGTAGTGAGGACATGTAGATTTATTCTGTATTGAGGACATGTAGATTTATTCTGTAGTGAGGACATGTAGATTTATTCTGTATTGAGGACATGTAGATTTATTCTGTATTGAGGACATGTAGATTTATTCTGTATTGAGGACAAGAAGATTTATTCTGTATTGAGGACATGTAGATTTATTCGTTATAGTGGACATGTAGATTTATTCGTTATAGTGGACATGTAGATTTATTCGTTATAGTGGACATGTAGATTTATTCGTTATAGTGGACATGTAAATACAGCCAGAAAAGCGAAATTTCTAAATTTGTTCAGATTCAGTAAATTACTTGTCATTTTAAGTAGCACAAATACGGAAGACTGCTTGGTCAGAAGATATGCGTTTCCGACTGTCCTCCCGATAGTCCGGAGTTCAAACACTCCCTCATTGTAGATAAATGTTAATATACTTTGATTATGTATTTATCTGTTGTCGTTGGTTACATTAGAAACAGAAGTAACATGAGTTTATTCCCAGACCTATACAGAACCAAGCACATACGAGCTAGATTAAAGAATGCTCTGTCCGTCTGTCTTTCTGTCTTGTAAAAGTTTTGTATATGTTATTTCTCCGACACCTCATATGGCTCCGTCTGTCTCGGAAGACAATAGATGCGCCCTGATGAGTGAATGCTTTTAGTTTCATCTTGAGACGGGTCAGAGTCTAGAGTGACTGATCAAGCCAATTCTGGAGCCGCATAGTTTGCCACAGTTCATGCATTTTGTGTGCATCTGTTTTAGGGCTAGCAGACAGGGCAGCTTTCTTTTTCTTCCTCTTGACTATGGCAGCCTCGTACAGTCTGTCTCCATGCTGTTCGGTCTTGGCTATCTCCTCCCACATATTTTCGTTGATTCCTGTGGTTCTCATGTCTCGCCTGCAGACATCTCTGTAGGTTAGTCATAAGCGGCCCTTGGGTCTGACTCCCTCCGTAAGGTCAGCGTATAGGATGTCTTTAGGGATTCTTCCATCTGGCATCCGGGTGACATGTCCGAGCCAGCGTAGTCTTCTCTGTGTCAGATGAGCATAGATGCTGTGTATATTGGCCCGTTTCTAAATGTATTTTTTGGAGACATGAGCCCAGCTCTTGCTACCATACCTCAATCCGACACCTCATAGTTACTAGGATTGTTTAATAGTCCCTTTTGGAATGTAAAATAATGATTATATACTCCCAGCGTTTTCAATTTTATTTATTTTTTTTTGTCTTCAAGACGACGCCAATATTCTCTAGGATTCTTTCCTTTAGATCTTTTTATTCTATTTCGTATCTTCCCAGCTGGTTTTGTTTTTCTTATGGCGTATTATCAACCTTTTGTTTGACCATTAATGTTCATAACAACATTACTAATTAACTAAACGGTCATGTTTTGAATGAAATATATAGAAAGGGAGAGCAAAACATATTTTTTTAGAATGTATAGCAGATTTTCTATTACTTCCCTTTTATTTTGCATGTTTTCTCCCCAAGGCCATAATGTCTGCTATGTTGTAATGGCGTCTGTCAGTTACCTAGCATGCATTGTAATTGATGTTTTTAAAGTCATATTGTTGTTTAATTTAGCATTTTCTATTTTCTTTCCGTACAATGCATACGCAGGTTGACAACCGAAGAATTATTTTTTAATAATTAATTTTTCACGGAAAGAGTATCATTTGCACAAGTAAAACAATGGTGCACAATGGAATCGGGAGGTCCGTTAATAGTGATAGGCCTAAGTGTGTATATCGTCAGTCTGCCAATGATTGAATTTGACTTATTATTAATAGGTTCTTTAATTTTGAAATAAAATGTAGGGAAAAAAGTTTTTGCATATTACTTAACGTGACAAATACTGTAAATACTGTAAAATGTGTTTGTTAATTTAATGATTAAAACCGCATCTAGCATACCTTATTGAATTACTTATTGTATTGTATTGTATTACTTCTGGTATTGCGAAGTACATATTGTACTGCATAATATTAACTTGGAGGAGCAGCCCTAGATGTCTTCTAGAGTGCACCCAGGTCTTAGAGCCTACAACGCTTCAATCAAAGGTGCCTTCGCTCCATAATGGACATACGCTGGCAAGGCTACTTTACAAGCAACCATGTTCTGCTGGACTACTTACCATTCGACAGATGCGATGGGTCAAACACTTATTTCGCACGAGGGACGACCATGGGCCTAAGGCGATCAAACTGTGGGCGAGACTTAAGTTTGCACTATTTTGGAGATGTCTACTAATGACATTTGGACACTTTTTTTTAGCATAAGTATTTTTTTTTTTTTTTTTTTTCAAAACTTAAAATAATATGGATAGACAAAGGCTCGGTTAAGGCCGTTAACGAGTCTGACATGGTGCCCCAACAGTCCATCAGACTAAGAGATAAGTAAAGGTAATAAGTTTTTTTTCTTAATTCAGTACTATTGATTACAAAACAGAAGACTACAAAACAATGAGATGAAGGGCTCAGTCGTCCCGATTGAATGTTTGACACTATCTACGTAATGATGTCTTCTGCAGATACAGAAGCTTTTGAATCACAATGGACTTCATTCACCAATCGTAAACAAACAACATTTAGTCACGTGATAATATTGATAAAACAATGGAAAAAAAAACCTATCGCGTGACAGCCTTTATGGATTGCGTTATTAGTATAGAAGAGATAGAGGATCACGTGGCTAAATGTTGTTTGTTTACGATTGGTGAATGAGGTCCATTGTGGAGACAGTTCGGTGTTTATTAAACACGGTTGAAAGTCAGTTGAGTTTTCAAACTCAGTTTTCCCAAAGACTTATTTCTAAATCCTTGCGTCAATGCTCTCGAGCATCACCCAGCCATCGACAGCTGACTGTGAGCTTGAAAACTGCAACCGTATAATGTTTGAACGATTATACTTCTGCAGTGGATGATTTGCAGGTCATTTAAGAAACGAAATTCTCTTTTTTTCCCCCGATTTATTCACTATTTCCAAAAAGTTTACATTGCAAAAACCACACAAGTCAAACGAGACGTTTCACGGTCTCACAACAAGAAATCTAAAAACTCATCTCAGAAACTGTGTTGTCTTTATATGAGAAAAGAGTTCTTGTAATCTCAACAAATTTCCGTAAGGATCAATAAAGCAGTCCTAGTTCTTACATTGTTTCATTATCCTACTTTACCGGGTTTTTTTTAATAAACAAAATGTATTTCCGCAATAAAGTAAGTCAACATGAACTATCATTGCTGAGATTACAAGAAACCAAATGAAAGTTGATAAAATATTCAGAAAATGGTATGTCCGAGTTGAATCACACTGAGGTCCGCACAGCATCAACACTGACACACCAGTTTCTCCGACACCTCATATGGCTCCGTCTGTCTCGGAAGACAATAGATGCGCCCTGATGAGTGAATGCTTTTAGTTTCATCTTGAGACGGGTCAGAGTCTAGAGTGACTGATGGTTTGATGTCAGCGTATCAGACAGATTCATGTGATAGACTTGTCAAGTACAATGTCTGTGGATAGTCTGATCCATGAAAGAAGACTTTAATATCCATTATACTATTTTTCTTTGATGTATAAATGATAAGGTTCTGGCACCAAACACAAACATGTGTTAATATTATATGTTACTATAAATAGATAGGGAGCTAACATATACAGCCATTAGCAAGTACAAAATAAGAATGTGTATACAGTTATTAACTCTTTCTTTCCTAATCGACGACACCATCGTTGATTTTGACCTCATTGAAATAAATTAACGTTTAATTTTATAAACTTGACTTTGTGTTATATAAAAAGAGCATGCATTTTCCTTTAATTCTATACCAAATACAACATTTCCTGATAACAAACAACAAAACTATTGAAGCCCAATCATAACAGGGGAGTGAGATAGTAATGAGCTAAATACAGAACTCCTTTCGCACCTTGCAAAATTATTCCGGTGTTAGTTTAACTTGTTTAAATTCTAGTTTTGATGTGTTGAAATCTGCTTAAAATGTCTTCGCATATTAAACAATGCTACAAATACGCTTACAATTCTTTTGTTAATCAGCAGATATAAAATAAGATCAAGGGTCATAACCCAAACTCTGACTTGCACACGTATTCGAGGAATCTAAACATACAAACATTCTTTAACATCTTCGAACATTTCACCATCACCTAGGAGATACAAGAAAACAATCAGACAAACAGACACAGGAACTCTTTTTTTTGTGTGTGTCAATGAAACCAATAATTACAATGACAATAAATCTTGTAGGCCTACAAACTTCAGCACTGTTTGTGCTTTTGAACTTTCTTCAGTTGCGCCCCTTATCTTTAGGTTTGCGTTTCAAACATGTTTCATTTACAAAGCCTACACTAAACGTTTTAGTGGAAGATCCGCAGTTTGCGGCCACTGTCGTAGGACACGAATGAAAGAATTCATAGGATAGTATTTCAAAGAACGAATTAAAAAAATAATAAATTTAAGTATGTAATATTTTATTTCTGAGAACATAGTACACGGATTTACAAGCGTCTACCACGGCGACCACCCTTCCTGCGAGTACAATCTGATGGAATAGGGATACATCCTCAATGCGGCCAATTTTCATGCCAGAACGTGCCCGAGCTCTAAGTGCTGACTGTGCTCCAGGTCCAGGTGTTTCAGCTCTGTTTCCACCAGTAGCTCTAAGTGCTGACTGTGCTTCAGGTCCAGGTGTTTCAGTTCTGTTTCCACCAGTAGCTCTAAGTGCTGACTGTGCTCCAGGTCCAGGTGTTTCAGTTCTGTTTCCACCAGAAGCTCTAAGTGCTGACTGTGCTCCAGGTCCAGGTGTTTCAGTTCTGTTTCCACCAGTAACTCTAAGTGCTGACTGTGCTCCAGGTCCAGGTGTTTCAGTTCTGTTTCCACCAGTAACTCTAAGTGCTGACTGTGCTCCAGGTCCAGGTGTTTCAGTTCTGTTTCCACCAGTAGCTCTAAGTGCTGACTGTTGCTCCAGGTCCAGGTATTTCAGTTCTGTTTCCACCAGTAGCTCTGAGTTTAATATGCAGTGCTGTAATACCCAGTTCTTAGCATCTTCCTGCAACATCCTGAGCAGCCAACATGGCAGCATAAGGTGAAGCTTCATCACGATCTGCTTTGACCTTCATTCCAACAGTTACACGAGCAATGGTTTCTTTTCCTGATAAATCAGTAACATGGACGTATATATCGTTAAAAACTAGCCTATATGTGTGCTACATTTAACACATTGTAGCCTTTTTTTAAATAGGAAACCTCAGAATTTGCGCTTTTTTTTTTTTTTTTTTTTAAAAAGGAAACCTCAGAATTTGCGCTATTCAACTTTAGCTTTATCATCATAGGAATCCTTGGGCCTTAGGCCTCTTTTCTTCTCTTTGCCTCTTTTTTGGGCTTAATGTGCCTCTTGTATGGGCCATCTTGCCTCTTTTGTGGGCTTTGTTTTTTTTTTTCAATATGTTTTTATTTTTAAGTTCTCATAATTCACAAGTATTAAATCATAAACAATTGAAAATTGATTAACCCAAAAATACAACAATAGTAACAGAAACATTATTTAATATCAAAGACATACTACCTAACCATCCTGGCCATTGAATCCATAAAAGACACAACAATGATACAAGTATCCTCTACCCCAGAACAATCAACACAATATCAAATATCCCTGAATTTGCGCTTTTCAATTTATGCTCCAATTGTGAATCTCGCAATTAAATCTGTGTTTGAAACTCATTTATAGCTAAATCTTGTTTATTAAAGATATGGTTAAGACATTGTTAAATATTAAATAACGTGACGATTGCGAAATTGTTAAAATACATTATTCTTTTAAAGTTGGACCAAGGCACACACAAAAAAAAACCCACACAAAAAACCCAATTTGTTTTCCAAATGGCGCAACATGTTCTAAGCGTTATATGTTCTCCACCGTACTATTTCAAAAGGAATATTACTACCAAACAAGAAAATATAAAAATACTTTATAAAGAAAAAAAACTATAAATCTTTTATTTAGCTTAGTTGTAACAATAATTTAGATCAGTAGATATGTAATTAAATTTGTATTTGATATAGACTGCCTTGGGCAATGCACGAATCAATTTAAAAAAAAACTAACCAATTAGTGAATTGATTACTGATTATCAATGATTTTGTTTGATACCAACAAGGGAAATTAATCAGTGTTCACAGATATGGTTACATATGTCAGGTTTCCCCCATTAAATAATATTTAATAGCATTTCTCCCACACCCAATCTAGGATCAAGTTGAAACTTAAAACATTATATATTGGACCTAGCGAAACATGAATCATTAAAAAAATTAACGAATTATCAATTAATTATTGGTAATTAACTATTTTGTTTGATATCGAAAAAAAAAGTTAATAACGTCAAAATAGATGCTATCTTACTAGATTTTTCCAAGGCTTTTGACAAAGTTCACCACCATAGTTTGCTTAAAAAATTAAAATATTTCGGCATTAATGGTCCACTGCATCAGTGGATTAAATATTTTCTGATAGGGAGAGAACAAACTGTAATAATAAATGGCTCTAAATCAACACCAATAACAGTAAACTCAGGTGTACCTCAAGGAACAGTCTTGAGTCCACTACTATTTTTAATTTACATAAATGATTTACCAAATTGCATTAGTTCAGGAACAAAAGTCAGATTATTTGCAGACGATTGCATAATATATAGAACAATAAAAACAATACAAGACACAGATATTTTACAAAAAGAATTAGATGAATTACAGAAATGGGAATCAAATTGGAGCATGTCTTTCCACCCAGAAAAATGTCAGTTGTTAAGAGTAACAAAAAAACTAAAACAAATTAATTCCACTTATCTTATTCATGGTAAACCAGTAACACAGACTAAAAACGCAAAATACCTAGGTGTTATAATAAATGAAAAACTGTCATGGAATCCACATATTGATGAAACTATAAAAAAATCAAACAAAGCATTAGGGTTTATTAAAAGAAATTTCTATAAATCAAATAAGAACATAAAACTAAAATGTTATTTAACCTTGGTTAGGCCAATAATAGAATATGCATCCACCGTTTGGGACCCCTCAACTCAAGAAAATATTAAGAAACTGGAACGAACACAAAATAGAGCAGTGAGATTCATAACAAACGAATATTCACATTTGACTAGAGTAACACCATTAGTAAAATCACTAAATTTAGGAAGCTTTCAGGACAGAAGACTCAAAAGTAAAGTAGCAATTATACATAAAATACTGAACCATAATCTTCAAATACAAAAACAAAATCTAATAAAATACTCTGAAAGACACAAAAATAAAGGCACATTCCTCGTCCCATATGCTAGGACAAATTTGTACAAATACTCCTTCTTCCCTAGTGCTATTAGAGCATGGAATGGGTTGCCTGAGCTAGCCAGAAAAACCAGTGACTTGGCAGAATTTAAGTCATTGGTTAATATGCATGACTAAATGCATGACGAGTAGGACGTAATCATCTTCTTTTTTGAAGTAACGTCTGTATTATATAAGATAAGATAAGATAAGACATACCATATTTGTAAATGTGTCGTTCTTTCCCTTAAATAAGCTGTTCATATATTCCTCTGCTCATCAACCTTAATATCAGTGTTTCTTCAACTTTTACCAGTGGCGTTACATTAAAAAAAAATTATAATTCGCACCTCCTTTAAACATAAGTCAGAGGAGCGGCGGCTGAGCGGTAAGGCGCTTGACTTTCGAACCCGGGATCCGGGGTTCAATTCCTAGTGAAGACTGGTATTTCTAATTTCGGGATCTTCGGGCGCCAATGGGTACCTGACATTAGTTGAGGAAAAGTAACGGTGGTTGGTCGTCGTGCTGGCTACATGACACCCTCGTTAACGGTATGCCACAAAAAAAACTGATTACCCTTACATCATGTAGCCTATAGACCACACGGTCAGAAAGGGGAACTTGACTTATTATTTTTACTGTTTTAGAAATGGTCTGTAAGAGAGTTTTAGAATGCAATTTCAGACAAGGAAAACATTAAAAAATACTTAATAAACAAAGCTTGTACGAATTGAAGCTGTATCAATGAGTTTGAATCAGTCATGTCACTAAATTTGTGATAGATCTAGACCAACAACAATACATCTCTCTGCGATTAATAATAGTTTGACCAATTGTTGTTGTTTAGTGCTATCCCATGCTTTTGGCTGTCTCAATCCGCTTTCATCCTATCAATCATCTGGGCCATCTGGGAAAATGGAGGAAAGGGGGGTGAGAAAAGGGTATTTGGGTGGACCTGAATTCGAAATAGTGTCTCACGCCTCTGCAATCTAACATTTTAACCACTCTGCTCGTGAGCTGCCTATGACTATTGATGATAAATATTGTTTCTTTCAATTTAGATTGGCAACCTATAAAAGGAACTAATTCTGCCTGTACCACAACTTCAGTTAAGCACAATTTCTTTCCTTGTTCAAGGTACCAAACAAAAATAGCTAATTACCAACAGTTAATTAACTAATTGTTGTTGTTTTTCTAATAGATTCGTGTGTTGTCAGATAAAAGAAATACTTGTGCAAAATTTCAGCTTGATCTGAGATTGCATTTTGAAGAAATAACGTGTACAAACTTTTGACCAGACAGACAGACAGAGTGACTTGATAAGTTGATATCAGCTTTGTATAAAAAGCCGTTAAGAACATTCAATTTTCCTTTTTTTCTTTGCACTTAGATGAAAATGTGTGGAATCCAAATCGACGTTATGAAAGCTCGTTGAAGCCAGTCCGCTACATCTTCGGCTTTCTCTTAAATAAATTTCCAAGTCATTTTGAAAGTGTTTAGTCTTTTAGAAAAATAAATCGTCTTGACGCAGATTTTCTTTTCGTAAAGCTAAATATGATGTACGATAGACGGAAGAAATACGATCTTTCTGACACGAGAAATTCGAGAAAAATGGCGTCAGCGGAGAGTCTTCTTCTAAAATGTGGATAACGGGAAAGTCTTCTTCTAAAATGTGGATAACGGGAGAGTCTCCTTCTAAAATGTGGATAACGGGAGAGTCTTCTTCTAAAATGTGGATAACGG
>JAZGLO010006429.1:0-33109 GCA_036873155.1 Biomphalaria sudanica | reverse complement strand
CAGACTAAACATCCTCTCAGAACAGACTCAACATCCTCTTAGAGCAGACTCAACATCCTCTCAGAACAGACTCAACATCCTCTCAGAGAAGACTCAACATTCTCTCATAGCAGACTGCTGAAGAATAGGCTTGATTGAAACTTGACGATGAGCTCATGACATTACTTAGCTATATATTTATTCTACTAACTGACTGACCTGCAGCTCAAAAGGTTAAATTTAATTGTATTTTAACAAATGCTAAGAAGTAAACATGATGTTTGTTTGTTTGTTTCAACCTTGATACCACTTTTTTCATTTTATTAATGCCAACTTAACCTAGATTGGAAGTATGATTTTTTGCTAGGTTTATGTTCCATACCATAGAGCTAAACTTTTTCTTGATCAGCTAAAATACCTGTGTCCTGTTCTAGCTATGTTCTGCACTCTTTATTTATGTTAAGCAAAGTCTAGCTAGCTACTGATAAGACAGTCTTTATACTCCTTGTCTCTGCATGCTCTGACCTGGAACATGAAATGAAAATCCCGTCAAAGAGTTCGTTAATTAAGAGATCTAATTGAATTAGAGATGTCTACTTAATAGTTTACGTGCTGATCAATCAATAGATCAAATCTGATAAAGCACGAAGAAGAATCATTTAATAAGCTGAATAGTTTCAAGTTATTACAATCTCTATTTACAATTCTTCAAGGACCGAAAGACGATTGATTGAGAAACCCTGCATTTACTACAATTACTAAATGACAGCATTTAAATACTGGATGTTTGTAACATTAAATACGATGTTTTTCATTATGTAATATTTGTCTGAATCATTAGGTAAAGTTTATTCCTTTAAATTCATGGAGTCATTAGACATTGATTTGTATATTATGTTGATTGCAGATTATTTTATTTATTGTTACTGTTGTAACATAGATAATATTTAAAATTAAAATGGTGCAATATTACATGAGAATGGGGTGAATGTGCGTGTCTGTGTACGAAGGTCAATACATTTTATTGGAAATGTTTCTATTTTTTGATAGATGAAAATGCTCAAAATGCTCACACATTGACAGAAGAGCATTTTCACATGAATAATAAGAGTAGAAATTGTGGGAAAGTAATTTGATGATCTCTATGCTTGATGTGAAGAGTGTATGCTCCAAATGGTACTGGCTACTAGTTGTTAGGCTGTCATATCTCTGTCCCTCCAAGTAAAAAAATAATCGGATTGTCTGCTACACGAGTCAGGTGAACAGTATGCAACCAATGAAAAATACACAAGTATTAATGTAATACTACTAGGGCCGGATTGAAGTGAGTGATAGCCCGAGGCAGGAATTTTGAGCAGACTACCCGTGGACACTTTTTAATCGCGACAGTGTTATCAGCCGTAAGGTTTCAAGTTGGGTCGGGAAAAATGCAAAAAAAAAAATAATAACGTTAAAAAAAAAGCTAAACTAACTCTCTCTTGTGGGGCCTCTCTCTTGTGGGGTCTCTCTCTTGTGGAGGCCTCTCTCATTTGGGGGCCTCTCTCATTTGGGGGCCTCTCTTGTGTGGACCTCTCTCTTGTGTGGGCCTCTCTCTTGTGGGGGCCTCTCTCTTGTGGGGGCCTTTCTCTTGTGGGGGCCTCTCTCTTGTGAGGCCTCTCTCTCTTGGGGGGCCTCTCTCTTTTGGGGGCCTCTCTCTTTTGGGGGCCTCTCTCTTGTGAGGGCCTTTCTCTTGGGGGGCCTCTCTCTTTTGGGGGCCTCTCTCTTGTGGGGGCCTCTCTCTTGTGGGGGCCTCTCTCTTGTGGGGGCCTCTCTCTTGTGGGGGCCTTTCTCTTGTGGATCCCCCGGGGCAGTAGCCACATCTGCCTTCCCTTCAATCCTACTCTAAATACTTCAAGGCAACATAACCTCTGAACTACGTGGTCTAACAAGTTGGTAGGTGAAAGACACAATATCGCTGAGGGTAAATTCGGCAAACAAGGTCAAGGATACGCTACCACTCATAGGATCCATCAGACTTGGGCAACAGTATAACTTGAGCGGAATAATCTGGTATGCTAAGTAACGTGGCCCCATTAAACTTAAGGAGGGGGGGGTCTAAATTAGTAAGAATAGCACATTAGGTTTTTGAAATAAAACTTTTTAATAGCAGGATAATTCATTGTAGATACCTCAGAATATGCATTTTGTTGGCTTTCAATACCGGAAATAGTGCTTGGCGTCCGGGCTCGCCCCGTGCTGAGGGAGCTCCCCCAGACCCCCTTGCTGGCAATGGCGGGAAGTCTACAATTTTTCCATTCACTCCAGGAAGAACCTATTTTAGGATACGATAAACGTCTTCCGAAAGTATGAAGGGTCAGAACGTAATAAAGATTAATTATGTACACACACATACATATTTTTTTTCGCGTGGGGGGGGGAGAGAATCCTGGCTACGCCCATGAGATATATATATATATATATATATATATATATATATATATTTATTTATTTATATATATATATATATATATATATATATATCTTTATATATATATATATATATATATATATATATAGAGAGAGAGAGAGAGAGAAAGAGATTAGATAGATAGATAGATAGATAGATAGATAGATAGATAGATAGATAGATAGATAGATAGATAGATAGATAGATAGATAGATAGATAAATTGGTAGATTGATAGATAAACAGGTAGATAGATAGACAGGTAGAGAAATAGATAAATTATTGTTTACAGAAAGTTAACTATAGAAAAAACAATTGTGTTAAGAAAATTTACTATTGATATGATGGGTTCAGATAAGTTTTCTTTTTACCTATGTGACTGTGTTCAGAAATTTTACGAAAGATAAAATTATGTTTCCCAAGTTTACTACAGTTATGATTGTGCTCAGAAAATCTACAATAGTTATGATTGTGCTCAGAGACTTTACAATAGCTATGATTGTGCTAGAAAGTTAACTTAGATAGGATTACGTTGAATACGATCAGAAAAATAAGTATGTATATGATTGTGTTCTGAAAGATTGCATGTCTATTGTCTATTTATTGTCATGCATTACGTAATATGATTTTTGTGTATGTGTATATACATTACAAATACAAATCTCAGAAACCCACCCCCTCCTACAGAATTGTATCTTGACATTTTTGAATCGTTGTTTTTGTTGAGGTTGTGAAGAGTTCATCCCTAACCCTTCACTGCCCTATATCTGAGCTACATTTCCGTTTAAGGTTGCACTTAATGCCATCTTCTCCACGACGTTCAATGAAGTCAAAGACAACTCACTAGTAGCATTTTAAAGAGCAGATATGTTTGTTTGTTGGACATGTTTCGGATGTTTCTTCAGAGTTGAAGATAGTTTACTTCCTAGTCCAAACCACCCGCAGGACGACGTCGGATGGGAGCGGGCAGGGTTTGAACCCGGGACCATCGATAAATCCAAACAACAGTCCAGCGCGCAAACCCCACTACTAGGCAGCCATTCTGATAAACTCCTACTGGCCGAGAGTAGAGCCCCTGAAGTAACTGGCTCCCAAAAGAGACATTTAGAGAACTCGTATTCTTTTTTCTGCCTCTTGAAACTGTCAGCTAGAGTTGAGCCTTCGGCGCTTGGAACTCTAGGCCAGCAAAAGTAAACAAGAGCTCTCTCTCACTGGCATGAAAGAGAACAGTGTACACTGTTCTGTCTGGCGGGTGGGTCAGACTCGTGGCAAGAGGCCGCGTACACTAAGACCCCCGCCATTTTCCTTTTCTATACCAGGCTAACCGTGCGGGACACGCCATTTACGTAACGGCCCCTTGAGGAACAGCGCCTGGATTGTGACAAGGTTGTGGGAGCTTCTTTACAACTCCGCGCAGTGCAATGATGATGCTCTCGCACCCCCTTAGGCACACCCACGGGAGTCTTATTTTGTCTTTAGCCTAATCGTTTCCTCCTACGATCGTTTCTACCCGGGCGCCACTATGAGGCAGGGTAGCATGCCCGGGTAGAGAACTCGTATAAAATATGAGTACTATTATTAATTGCGTAGATTTCTCTACACACAATAGAAATCGTTGCAATAAAAGTATTGATGAAAAGCCAACTTTCTGATGTAAACTCCACATGAAATCATTGAGTGAGAGTGTTATATGTATGTATATTTTTTTTATTACATTCGGGTATTATTGTGTTATGTGTAATGTACTATTGTATAACAAACTCCACGAAGAAGAAGAATAAAGGTATAACTAGTATTAATAGAATTATTGAAAAAATGCTCACGGGATGTGAATGGATTTATCAGCCTGTCAGGTGAGATACAGGTGTCCACATTTGGTTATGCAATCTTCTTTTTCTTTCAAATTAATAGTAATTAAAAATATCTTTGAAACGCCCATAATTTCTACATAAGTCACGAATTTATTTTTATTTTTTTTAAAAAGGGCCTATTATTAATTGTGAGTAAAGAAAATTTTGAAGACACAATCTACAAAGCAAAATGGGAGTGAACACTATCTAAATCTTGGCAACAAAATGCCTGATGATCGTTGCTTCAGTGCGTTGCATCACATCTGACTAAATACAATCAACTCATACATGGGATACTAGACAGGGTAAAAAAAAAAGTTTTAACATTCATTAGTATATTTTCGGTAAGCGATAATGGAGATATATTGCCTTTCAAAACAGAAAAGAAAATATTGTTACACTTTGACATTTTCCTTCTTATATCCATTATTAGGTTGACACATATAACTCCATCTTCCTCAAAGTATTTTTGTGATTTGGTCCGTTCAATATAAGGTCATTGCAGTTCATACATCAGTTAATGTTCATTCAATTTAAAGTGATAAAATGTTCGCCATAAATATTTTCAATTTTATTAAAGCAAGGGAAGCAACTTGCTCTTTTTTTTTCGAATGTAAAGAAATTGTAACTAGTGTCCCCTTGGAGAGTCACTAAAACAAATATGGAAAAGCTCCAGACCTTTGTTAACATATGCCTACGCCGGATATTAGGATTTAGATGGCCAGAAAAGATAACTACTATCGATTTGTGGGAGAGAACTAGACAAAAGCCCATAGTCCAAGACATCACAAAACGACACACCCTGCGAAAACCAGCCACCAATGTTGCAAGGCAAGCACTTGACTGGAACCCACAAGGAGAGAGGAAAGTGGGCAGACCTAAGCAAACCTGGAAGAGGTCAGTCATCAGTGAAGCTGAGGGCACTGGAATGACATGGGAGCAAATGAAGAAAGCTGCTCAGAACCGAGTTCGGTGGAGAGGTGTGGTTGTGGCCCTATGCTCCCCCCCCCCCTGGGAGTTCACAGGATGAAGTCAAGTCAGTCCCCTTAATTAACCAAGTGAAATCAGTTTGTGACTGAAGGTCTAAGATATAGTTCACTATTATATGTGAGGCTCAAGTGAATTTAGTGTGCTTTTCAATACAAATGTTTCTTAAAAGTACGATGATGTTTTGCTGGCATTCATCAAAGCAACTCCCCCTCTCAGGCTTATAGTATCATATTGCTCATATTGCTCCCCCCCCCCTTACTTAAGTGTTCCAAACAAAGATCTTCGAGACAGCACAAAGTAGATGTGCTAGAGACAAATGTTCAAGGATTACAGTGGTCAGGATTGATTTCATTTATTCTGGTTTCCATATCCATGTAGCTTACTTAAGACTAAACCAACAAAAAAAAAAACAACCTTACTTCAATTTGAGTTCATGAATTCTCCCCAGGGACTTCAAGCTCTAGACTTTCTAACTAGCTTTACAATCCATATTTTTCTTAACGAATTTAACAAACAACATTGCCTAGTTCGCATGTATATTTCTATGATAATCTTAATTAATAAAACAAATAGTTAAACATGGACAGTTAATGTTCTAAAAGTAGTTGCAGTTGCTGGCGTGTCAATTTTACTGTGGGAGGGAATGTATCTTCCGCATACAACATAGAAACTTTCGTTTTAGCCAAATACCTATATTCTGTCATCGCTGCAACTTGGCTAAAAGGGTTAAACTTTGAAGTCTATATACAGTATGGAGCAATTGTTCTCATGTCTACTTGTTGTGCATGTCGACTTATGGAGCAGTTGTTCTCATGTCTCCTTCTTGTGCAGGTCGACTTATGGAGCAGTTGTTCTCATGTCTCCTTGTTGTGCAGGTCGACTTATGGAGCAGTTGTTCTCATGTCTCCTTGTTGTGCAGGTCGACTTATGGAGCAGTTGTTCTCATGTCTCCTTGTTGTGCAGGTCGACTTATGGAGCAGTTGTTCTCATGTCTCCTTGTTGTGCAGGTCGACTTATGGAGCAGTTGTTCTCATGTCTCCTTGTTGTGCAGGTCGACTTATGGAGCAGTTGTTCTCATGTCTCCTTGTTGTGCAGGTCGACTTATGGAGCAGTTGTTCTCATGTCTCCTTGGCGTGCAGGTCGACTTATGGAGCAATTGTTCTCATGTCTACTTGTTGTGCAGGTCAACTTATGGAGCAGTTGTTCTCATGTCTACTTGTTGTGCAGGTCAACTTATGGAGCAGTTGTTCTCATGTCTACTTGTTGTGCAGGTCGACTAATGGAACAATTGTTCTCATGTATACGTTTTGTCTTTTTTTCTATGTGTCTCTATTTAGTGTAGAGTGATACTCTGGTCCGGTATGTCACTAATAGCTATCAGCAAGCATATCAGAAGATGAAGACTAATAATACTAATCTGCTATACTACTGTAAAACTTTGTGATAAAAACATATGATGGCTTATATGGCTAGATACATGTTGTGATGGACAAGTACTAAAACAATACGTTTATATGTGTACTTTCATTTCCCTACTGGGAAACTCTGTGGATCTACTACGTACTGAAACAGAAGTCACGTGGTCAATAAATAGTCTTCTTGATGAATTAATGTAGTCTGATATTACTCAGCCTCAGGACATGAAAGGATCATGTCATAAATGTTTAAAATGCGTCAAATCAATGCTAAAAAAAATTTTGAGCGTCAAATTAATGGTTAATTTGTCGTTACGTACATCTTTGTTAGGTCGATGTTTAAAATGAGTCATTGACCGGCGCTAGCCGCACATTTTGTAAATGAGTCATTGGCCGGCGCTAACCGCACATTTTTAAAATGAGTCATTGACCGGCGCTAACCGCACATTTTGTAAATGAGTCATTGGCCGGCGCTAACCGCACATTTTTAAAATGAGTCATTGACCGGCGCTAACCGCACATTTTGTAAATGAGTCATTGGCCGGCGCTAACCGCACATTTTTAAAATGAGTCATTGACCGGCGCTAACCGCACATTTTGTAAATGAGTCATTGGCCGGCGCTAACCGCACATGTTTAAAATGAGTCATTGACCGGCGCTAGCCGCACATTTTGTAAATGAGTCATTGGCCGGCGCTAACCGCACATTTTTAAAATGAGTCATTGACCGGCGCTAGCCGCACATGTTTAAAATGTGTCATTGACTGGCGCTAACCGCACATGTTTAAAATGTGTCATTGACTGGCGCTAACCGCACATGTTTAAAATGTGTCATTGACTGGCGCTAACCGCACATGTTTAAAATGTGTCATTGACCGCCGCTAACCGCACATGTTTAAAAAGTGTCATTGACCGGCGCTAGCCGCACATGTTTAAAATGTGTTATTGACCTGCTCTAACCGCACATGTTTAAAATGTGTCATTGACTGGCACTAACCGCACATGTTTAAAATGTGTCATTGACGGCGCTAACCGCACATGTTTAAAATGTGTCATTGACTGGCGCTAACCGCACATGTTTAAAATGTGTCATTGACTGGCGCTAACCGCACATGTTTAAAAGGAGTCATTGACTGGCGCTAACCGCACATGTTTAAAATGTGTCATTGACTGGCGCTAACCGCACATGTTTAAAATGTGTCATTGACCGGCGCTAACCGCACATGTTTACAATAAGTCATTGACCGGCGCTAACCGCACATGTTTAAAATGTGTCATTGACCGGCGCTAACCGCACATGTTTAAAATGTGTCATTGACCGGCGCTTACCGCACATGTTTAAAATGAGTCATTGACCGGCGCTAACCGCACATGTTTACAATAAGTCATTGACTGGCGCTAACCGCACATGTTTAAAATGTGTCATTGACCGGCGCTAACCGCACATGTTTACAATAAGTCATTGACCGGCGCTAACCGCACATGTTTAAAATGTGTCATTGACCAGCGCTAGCCGCACATGGTTAGAATGTGTCATTGACCGGCGCTAACCGCACATGTTTAAAATGTGTCATTGGCCGGCGCTAGCCGCACATTTTTAAAATGTGTCATTGACCGGCGCTAACCGCACATATTTAAAATGAGTCATTGACCGGCGCTAGCCGCACATGTTTAAAATGAGTCATTGACCGGCGCTAGCCGCACATGTTTAAAATGAGTCATTGACCGGCGCTAGCCGCACATATTTAAAATGAGTCATTGACCGGCGCTAGCCGCACATATTTAAAATGAGTAGCGTCTCTCAACCAGACATCATAGTGACATGAAATGCGTCAGAGTTTTAAATTCTTTCTTGGTCGCCTGCGACCAGATCGCCCACCATTTCCTAATTATGCATGATCTAGGTTTAAAAAAAAACACTTTTAAAGTGAGACAACACTTCATTGTTACAGTGTAGTCACTGCTTGGAAAAGATAGCATGTCATTTCTCAATAAACGTTAGTAACATGTAACAAAACTGTTCGGTAGATTTAAACCTCACACACCGAGACATTGGTTGAATTTTTTTTTTTTACACTGCACTTTGTGTCTTGGTCGGCTGCCAATCTAGGAGATGGATACTTCGACTTAAAACCTACAGATGCCTGTTGCTCACAGCCGTCTCAGACTTCTATCCCACTGTGAACTGCATTTAGTGCAAAGAGTGGTATTGACCTGCCCGAGCCAATGGTCACTTTATTATTGCTGGACGCAATACAGTATTTTATAGGCCCGCAATATGAATTGCAGCAACAGAATCGATAAAACGACCTGAATCGGCCACCGCTGAAAAATGGTTATGTCTGCGCTGGATGTGGCAAAATATGTAGGTCGCAGCTGGGGCCGCGTAGTCATTGAAAATACTGCACTCTTCATAAATCTTCGGACTCGAAGACGTACGTTATTATTCGTGAACTAATGTGTGAAAATTATCTGCAAGATACTGTTTAGATTTAACGTGAGTCTGATGCAAATCATTGTTACACTGTTAGAAAGCTTTTTTTAAAGTTATTCTGAAATGTGTTACCTTTAAAACCAATGAAACAGATAGTTTCTGTTTCTGTGGAAATAAACCTTAGATAGGCTGGTAACCTTCAATGCAAGCAGTTTCTTTTTTTTTTCTAGTTTCAATGTCCCTAATGTTATGACATATTCGCTGAAGGCCGGGATATAGACGGTAGATGTTATTTCCTAAATTTCAATGGTTTTAAGTTAATGTAGAAAACACAGGGAACATGTACTGCGTATACAATTAAATAGTTATATAATAGATACATATCTAGTCTGTTGGAAAGCACTCGCTTAGACAAGACTTTAAGTTTGCAGCAAACACAAGTCTTCAAGCTAGACATAACCAGTGGCGTAGCTAGTGTGGAGGGAGGATGGGGAGAATTTGAAAATCCCCCCGGGCCTCCACTTGAGGTTCCATAAATGAGTGTTCGAAATTTTTTTTCCTTAAATTTTACGCAAAATGCAGGGACCCCCAAAGAATTCAAGCCCCCCTCCGGGCCTCCAAATGATGGCAAATTTCTAGCTACGCCACTGGACATAACAATAATAGAATGAATAATAGTAAATCATCCATATGTAGTGCTTTTTAAATATCCAGGCCGAATATCCACAGCAATATGGTGTACATTCTAAAGGTCTTATGTCTTTTTCTATATCTGGCGAGTACCCAAAACTATCTCTAGTTGTGTGTAACTGTAAGTCTATGAGACACCTTCGACCTGCTTGTTTCGTGTGAAGTCTAAAATCAGTGCGGATTCTAGTTTGTAAAAGGTACTGGGCAGTGTCTTAGTAAGTGCCCTAACCTTCTTCAAGCTTCAATAGAAATCGAACTTAATAAAGTTAATAAATCCAAAAGCATGTCATATTTGTGGGGGAAAGAAACAAAGAAATAGAGCACATTAAATATACTTTCATTTCCTTATAGTCTTACAATTAATATGTACATTTAGTTAAAAAATGTTTTTTTTAATGCAGAAGCCCCCCTTTAAAAGTGATGCTCTGAGAGGCTGCATATACTTGCACTATGTCTGTAACTATAATGATTCATTTATTGGCTTCTGCCTTTGTGAAAGAAAACATCATCTACACTGTACACAGTTCACAGAAGCATTAGCAATCAATGTCTACCCTCATTCAACACAAGGTACTTTCACTAATCATGGATGCACTAAAACATGTAACACTGACTAGGCTCACTGCAACGTGTATTGCTTTCAACACAATAGGATAGAGACACTGACTATGCTCACTGGAACGTGTATTGCTTTCAACACAATAGGATAGAGACACTGACTAGGCTCACTGGAACGTGTATTGCTTTCAACACAATAGGATAGAGACACTGACTAGGCTCACTGCAACGTGTATTGCTTTCAACACAATAGGACAGAGACACTGACTAGGCTCACTGGAACGTGTATTGCTTTCAACACAATAGGACAGAGACACTGACTAGGCTCACTGGAACGTGTATTGCTTTCAACACAATAGGACAGAGACACTGACTAGGCTCACTGCAACGTGTATTGCTTTCAACACAATAGGATAGAGACACTAACTAGGCTCACTGGAACGTGTATTGCTTTCAACACAATAGGATAGAGACACTGACTAGGCTCACTGGAGCGTGTATTGCTATCAACACAATAGGATAGAGACACTGACTAGGCTTACTGGAACGTGTATTGCTTTCAACACAATAGGATAGAGACACTGACTAGGCTCACTGGAACGTGTATTGCTATCAACACAATAGGATAGAGACACTGACTAGGCTCACTGGAACGTGTATTGCTTTCAACACAATAGGACAGAGACACTGACTAGGCTCACTGGAGCGTGTATTGCTTTCAACACAATAGGATGTGTAAGGTCAATTTTTTTAAAAAAGGTCTTTTCATGAAGGATGCCTTTCCGAAACACACTCGATTCTCAAAGACAACCTGCACCCATTAAACCACTGATACATCAGATCTGAACGAAGTGGTCGTCTCCTTTCCATTAGGACTAAAACAAATATTTAAAAACTCCTTCATCCCACTTTCGGTTAGAGTGTACAAAAAGTCATCTTTCGTGATCGAGACGTACTTACAGAAGTCTAATTGATAAAGCGCTGGTTGTGAGTGTGTTTTTCGTGTGTGAATGTTGTTCGTATTTGCATCTATGTTGCACTAGCGGATCCAGAACTTTGGAGGGGAGGGGGAGACTTTTTTCCAAACCCTAACCCTAACGCCCTGTAAACCCTAGCCCTAACGCCCTGTAAACCCTAACCCTAACGCCCTGTAAACCCTAGCCCTAAGAATAAACGCACGTACAGCATATATATATATTTATATATAAAAGGTGTTTCTCAACCTTCGGCGGCCCGGCAGGGGCGAATGCAATTTTTTTTTACTATTGTTTTTTTAAATAAACATACTCGTTTTCAATGACGAATTAGGTCAAATTATACCTCGCAGAAGACGTGTTGATATCTTTTTCACATCTAAACGGTCAAATTACTCCCTAGCGAAGTAGCATCATTCTACTACTACAAAACGTGGTGCTTAACATGGCTGCCTGGGTGTGCTATATGCGCGCTGGACTGTCGTTTGGTCGTCTCAATAGTACCAGGTTCATACCCTGCCCGATGCTATCCCCGTCGTCCTGCAGGAGGTTTGGGCTAGGGAGTAGATGATCTTCAACTCTGAAGGAACATCCGAAACACGTCAAACATTTGACAGATATTTTTTATAAAGAGGATCTAACGACGACCAAGCACATTACAGAGGTGCGTGCCCCACACGTGGCTTCATTGTCTGTCATACTTCTGCATCTGTCATACCCTGCTTCTTCTTGGACTTTTTTTGACCTGTTATCTACTTTACATACTTATATTTAACTTCACTTATCTGTCTCTTTTTAAAAGTAAAGTTTCACTTTCAGACCAGATGATCTGATGATCTCTTCTTATGGCTGCTTAATCTCGTTTGGTTTAAAAAAAAAAAAAATAGGAAGCAGTAGGATTCGAACCCTCCCCAAGAAATCGACTGACAGAAAAATCAATACATTAATAGCTCGACATTTTTATTTATTTTATACAATTTATTCTTCATTTTGTAGTGCACTAAAATGAAAAGTGTATTAAAAAATATACATCTATATGTTCGTATACATTTATATGTTTGTATTCTTCGATGAAGTTCTCAATGCAGACACCAATATAATGTAATCAAATATGAGTGGGAAAGGTGTGTGTGAGGGGGGGGTGCTTTTGTGTATCTCATGATAAGAATCTCAAAGTCTGTCAAGAAAGCTTTACATATGTTTTCCTAGCTTCAATTAGTTCTTTTTTTTTCCCATGACATTTCATTATCACTGATTACCATGGACAGATATGGACTTAGTGGTGTGAAAAATGTGCGACCCCACAGAAGTTTGAGGCGCCTCGTGATATTTTTGTGACTGCATGGGGCAAGTAGAAGTTATCTAAGAAAGTTAGGGTGCTTAGAGCTTCACTTTTAGCATGCTTTGATTAGTCTGCTGGGGGTGGGGCTCTAACGGAACCCTGTAATAATGGGCCATTTATTCAGTCCATTGCCAAATGGATAGGGTCTCAGCATTCTAAAAACCGGCATAGATACCTCGACTTTGACCCGGAAGTATTAGATGTAGGGTAAGACGCGTTGAGTACTGTAGTAACGTTTGCTGACAACGGTGAACATGTTTTAAGTTAATGTCAATTCTGTTTTTCATTATTATTTCAAAAATAATCAAACCAGGCATACATTTTGATTCTTAAAATATTGCAGAGTTGACATTGAGAGTACTTTTTTAACCTACTTATTGAAGAGCGTCTACAGTTTGAGGTGTGTGAAACTAGGAAAAAAAACAAAAAACGTTTTCTTGCATTCTTCAAGAATTACCCTCACCGTTCACTTCTTTTCCCTCCTTCCCCCCCCCCTCCCGGATCCGCCAGTGCAGTATATTGTTATTGTTACAGTAGTTATGCTAAGGTCGTCAATTGTAGTCAAACTGAATTTCCATTTGATTGGACCAATACAAATTATCTTATCTCTTATCTTATCTTATTAATTTCTTTTACCCGACAACACAATAATCAATTTAAAAAAAAACAGTTAGATAATTGACTATTGGTAATTAATTATTTTGTTTGGTATCTTTGAACAAGGGAAGGAAATCGTACAGATATGGTGGTACAAGTTGATTTAGTCCCCTTGAGGACTCTTGCACCCTTAGGGAACATTTGTATGTATTAAAAAAACGATCATGTAAACATTAACAACATACCCCTTTCTTCCCTCCCCCTTTCCTAACTGGTCCAGATAAGTGATAGGATTGAGGCGCATTGAAAAAGCTCAAAGCTCAACAAAAACAGTTTGTAGAGATATTTAGTATTATACGTTATTCTCTATTACAATGCGCCACATTCCCACATATCTGATCCAAACTAATGGATACAAGTGCACTTAATATAAGCTTTGTTTTGTAGAAAGTATTTGTACATATTTTTCTTGCTCTAAATAATCTACAAATTTGGGGAGTCTTTCTCTCTATCTCTCTCTTTCTCTCTATCTCTCTCTTTCTCTCGCTCTCTCTTTCTCTCTCTCTCTCTCTCTCTCTTTCTCTCTCTCTCTCTCTTTCTCTCTCTCTCTTTCTCTTTCTCTCTCTCTCTCTTTCCTTCTTGATTTTTAAGTTTAGACAAAAACATCCATATAACCAACTTTGGACAAAAGCTTATCTCCGAATAAACTGCTAAAGATTAGCTCGCTTGCAATGATTTATTAAATCTTAGAATTGATTGCAAAATGAGATTTTAAAAAATTTGCCGCGGCAAGCATAAAAATCATTTTGTATTAGGAATAGTGGTGGGTGTAATTTTCTCTGGTTGGAAAGTGGGGGCTATTGAACGGTTTTGAAATCTTGTCAAAGTATGAAAACAAAGTTTATATCAACTCCCTCTGTCTGTCTATCTGGTAAAAAGTGTATACATGTTATTTCTCCGACACCCAATCTCGGATCAAGCTGAAATTTCGCAAAATTATTATTTTTTAAATTTTGTTTAATTTTTATTTTTTTATTATTAACCTGACAACACAAGATTCAATTAAAAAAAACTAACCAATTAGTTAGTTAACTATTGGTTAATTAACTATTTTGTTTGGTATCTCAATCAAGGGAAAGAAATTCTTCTTGCCCGAAGTGGTCGTTTGAGATACTTTCTGGGTCGCCGCTGTCAAGTCAAAAGTGATGACGGTAAAATTCAACCAATTTATTTATACATTTTGTTATGTTTTTCTTGTTTGTTGGTTTGTTTATTTGTTTGTTGGTTTGTTTATTTGTTTGTATTACGGTGCGCCACCACCACCACCCCACCTACCGAAAACGCTTTAAAGACTATCTTAGGCAGCATTTTGCTTTCACTCACATAGAAAAGAACACCTGGCAGCAGGAGGATTCCGAACGAGGCAGATGAAGATTTCTTACAAAGTATGCGAGGTACACATTTGAGACCCAATGGAAAGATACTGCTGAGGACAGACTTAGAGTACCTAACTCCAACCACCGGCAGGCAGCGGTTAGTGTCTAACTGATAGTGGTAAAGTTTGTAGAGCACAGCTAGAACTGCGAAGTCACGTGAAATACTGCATTTCTTGATCTTCTGACTCGGAGACATTCAAAATGATTTAATTCATGTGTTGACATCGACAATGAATAGTTATACAAAGTCTCAACTTGATCAGAGTGTACAAGATTCCAGCCAGACAAACAGAGAGACAGTTGTAAATAGACGCTGTGTGTGTGTGTGTGTCTGGACATGACTCGATGCATTATGTTATACAAATGAGAAACAAAACAGAAAATCAGAGCAAGAAAAGGTCGGAAAAAAATGTGTCGATCTATTATTCTGGCCAGTTTATGACCATTGAGATAATGCCGTTAAACCGTTTATATATTCCTCCATTTAGAGATAAACTATATAACCCTCCCTCCATTTTTTAAGACTTTACGTGACTTATGACTCTTGAGGTGCGAACTCTTCAAGATAGGAGAAAAAAAAACTAGATCAATATAAACATATTCAACAACTGTTTTTGTATTTACATTATCTATCTACATCAGTGAGTCTCAATCTGTGGGGCGCGACCCCGGCAGGGACGAATGCAATTTTTTTTTACTATTATTTTTTTAAATAAACATACTCTTTGTCAATGACGAATTAGGTCAATTTATACCTCGCAGAAGACGTGTTGATATATTTTTCACTTCTAAACGGTCAAATTACTCCCTAGCGAAGTAGCATCATTCTACTACTACAAAACGTGGTGCTT
The DNA here is from genome assembly GCA_036873155.1 of Biomphalaria sudanica. Lineage (NCBI taxonomy): Eukaryota > Metazoa > Mollusca > Gastropoda > Planorbidae > Biomphalaria > Biomphalaria sudanica. The sequence goes on along the minus strand of JAZGLO010006429.1, from coordinate 17,549 downwards.
AACATGGCTGCCTGGGTGTGCGATATGCGCGCTGGACTGTCGTTTGGTCGTCTCAATAGTACCAGGTTCATACCCTGCCCGATGCTATCCCCGTCTTCCTGCAGGAGGTTTGGGCTAGGGAGTAGATGATCTTCAACTCTGAAGGAACATCCGAAACACGTCAAACATTTGACAGATATTTTTTTATAAAGAGGATCTAACGACGACCAAGCACATTACAGAGGTGCGTGCCCCACACGTGGCTTCATTGTCTGTCATACTTCTGCATCTGTCATACCCTGCTTCTTCTTGGACTTTTTTTGACCTGTTATCTACTTAACATACTTATATTTAACTTCACTTATCTGTCTCTTTTTAAAAGTAAAGTTTCACTTTCAGACCAGATGATCTGATGATCTCTTCTTATGTCTGCTTAATCTCGTTTGGTTTAAAAAAAAAAAAATAGGAAGCAGTAGGATTCGAACCCTCCCCAAGAAATAGACTGACAGAAAAATCAATACATTAATAGCTCGACATTTTTATTTATTTTATACAATTTATTCTTCATTTTGTAGTGCACTAAAATGAAAAGTGTATTAAAAAATATACATCTATATGTTCGTATACATTTGTATGTTTGTATTATTCGATGACGTTCTCAATGCAGACACCAATATAATGTATTTCTGCAGCTCGGAATGCAGGAACTGGCCAGGAGAGTTTACAGCTGATGTGGGAGCCGTCCCAAGTGAAAGGTTGAGAAACACTGCTGTACAAGTGATAAGATCAACTTAACACTAGAGATCTACATTTTATACAGAGAGAAAGCACTGCATTTATTGATTTAGACTCTCTTTGTCAATTAAATATGAGTGGGAAAGGTGTGTGTGTGGGGGGGGGGGTGCTTTTGTGTATCTCATGATAAGAATCTCAAAGTCTGTCAAGAAAGCTTTACATATGTTTTCCTAGCTTCAATTAGTTCTTTTTTTTTCCCATGACATTTCATTATCACTGATTACCATGGACAGATATGGACTTAGTGGTGTGAAAAATGTGCGACCCCACAGAAGTTTGAGGCGCCTCGTGATTTTGTTTTGACTGCATGGGGCTAGTAAAAGTTATCTAAGAAAGTTAGGGTGCTTAGAGCTTCACTTTTAGCATGCTTTGATTAGTCTGCTGGGGGTGGGGCTCTAACGGAACCCTGTAATAATGGGCCATTTATTCGGTCCATTGCCAAATGGATAGGGTCTCAGCATTCTAAAAACCGGCATAGATACCTCGACTTTGACCCGGAAGTATTAGATGTAGGGTAAGACGCGTTGAGTACTGTAGTAACGTTTGCTGACAACGGTGAACATGTTTTAACTTAATGTCGATTCTGTTTTTCATTATTATTTCAAAAATAATCAAACCAGGCATACATTTTGATTCTTAAAATATTGCAGAGTTGACATTGAGAGTACTTTTTTAACCTACTTATTGAAGAGCGTCTACGGTTTGAGGTGTGTGAAACTAGGAAATGTACTGTAGCGCTATACCGTTCTTACAAATAGACAATGATTACTTCTTTGCTAATAATGAAACGTAGATAAGACAACTCTGTACGACTAAAGAGCAGACTGGTCTATATAACTAGTTTTGGAAATAGAAACTCTTGACGTAACACCTACAGCAGCTATCTTTTGTCTGCAGCCGTCTCACTGTGCCACTAGGGACTACAATTTAGTCTGAATAAGCAATAATACATAAAAGATTGAACAATAAGTTTTTAATTGCCTTTCTATTGCGCAACTGCATGCTTATAGCATTTTGAGAACTCAATGGTCCAATCTATTTTGTGGACCAGTTCAGGGAGGGGAGTATCTGGAAGAAGGTTTCCGTGCTGTCTTTAGGCACTAAGTAAAAACACAATTCTGCTTGAGTCAGGATTCGAGCTCAAGCCCCATTGATTTGTATCCAAGCTGTTTATCTATCTGTGTGTATCTAGTCGTTTATGTTAGGTCCATATCTTCTGTTACATTTATGAATGGTCTATAGCCTCCCTTTTCCCGACAGTTTTTCTACCCAAACAACTTTGCACAAAATGATCTGCATACGGAACCTGTCTCTCTGATTATCTGAAGCATTGCAAGAAAAAACATTTAAAATGGTTCAAGTAGGGGGAAGGAGATACAAGTTGTATTTAGAGATACAAGCTGTATTTAGAGATACAAGCTGTATTTAGAGATACAAGCTGTATTTAGAGATACAAGCTGTATTTAGAGATACAAGCTGTATTTAAAGATACAAGCTGTATTTAGAGATACAAGCTGTATTTAGAGATACAAGCTGTATTTAGAGATACAAGCTGTATTTAGAGATACAAGCTGTATTTAGAGATACAAGCTGTATTTAGAGATACAAGCTGTATTTAGAGATACAAGCTGTATTTAGAGATACAAGCTGTATTTAGAGATACAAGCTGTATTTAAAGATACAAGCTGTATTTAGAGATACAAGCTGTATTTAGAGATACAAGCTGTATTTAGAGATACAAGCTGTATTTAGAGATACAAGCTGTATTTAGAGATACAAGCTGTATTTAGAGATACAAGCTGTATTTAGAGATACAAGCTGTATTTAGAGATACAAGCTGTATTTAGAGATACAAGCTGTATTTAGAGATACAAGCTGTATTTAGAGATACAAGCTGTATTTAGAGATACAAGCTGTATTTAGAGATACAAGCTGTATTTAGAGATACAAGCTGTATTTAAAGATACAAGCTGTATTTAGAGATACAAGCTGTATTTAGAGATACAAGCTGTATTTAAAGATACAAGCTGTATTTAGAGATACAAGCTGTATTTAGAGATACAAGCTGTATTTAGAGAGACAAGCTGTATTTAGAGATACAAGCTGTATTTAGAGATACAAGCTGTATTTAGAGATACAAGCTGTATTTAGAGATACAAGCTGTATTTAAAGATACAAGCTGTATTTAGAGATACAAGCTGTATTTAGAGATACAAGCTGTATTTAGAGATACAAGCTGTATTTAGAGATACAAGCTGTATTTAGAGATACAAGCTGTATTTAAAGATACAAGCTGTATTTAGAGATACAAGCTGTATTTAGAGATACAAGCTGTATTTAAAGATACAAGCTGTATTTAGAGAGACAAGCTGTATTTAGAGATACAAGCTGTATTTAGAGATACAAGCTGTATTTAGAGGTACAAGCTGTATTTAGAGATACAAGCTGTATTTAGAGGTACAAGCTGTATTTAGAGATACTAGCTGTATTTAGAGGTACAAGCTGTATTTAGAGATACAAGCTGTATTTAAGAGATACAAGCTGTATTTAGAGATACAAGCTGTATTTAGAGAGACAAGCTGTATTTAGAGATACAAGCTGTATTTAGAGATACAAGCTGTATTTAGAGATACAAGCTGTATTTAGAGATACAAGCTGTATTTAGAGATACAAGCTGTATTTAGAGGTACAAGCTGTATTTAGAGATACTAGCTGTATTTAGAGGTACAAGCTGTATTTAAAGATACAAGCTGTATTTAGAGATACAAGCTGTATTTAGAGATACAAGCTGTATTTAGAGATACAAGCTGTATTTAGAGATACAAGCTGTATTTAGAGAGACAAGCTGTATTTAGAGATACAAGCTGTATTTAGAGATACAAGCTGTATTTAGAGGTACAAGCTGTATTTAGAGATACAAGCTGTATTTAGAGGTACAAGCTGTATTTAGAGATACTAGCTGTATTTAGAGGTACAAGCTGTATTTAGAGATACAAGCTGTACTTAAGAGATACAAGCTGTATTTAGAGATACAAGCTGTATTTAGAGAGACAAGCTGTATTTAGAGATACAAGCTGTATTTAGAGAGACAAGCTGTATTTAGAGATACAAGCTGTATTTAGAGGTACAAGCTGTATTTAGAGATACAAGCTGTATTTAGAGGTACAAGCTGTATTTAGAGATACTAGCTGTATTTAGAGGTACAAGCTGTATTTAAAGATACAAGCTGTATTTAGAGATACAAGCTGTATTTAGAGATACAAGCTGTATTTAGAGAGACAAGCTGTATTTAGAGATACAAGCTGTATTTAGAGATACAAGCTGTATTTAGAGATACAAGCTGTACTTAAGAGATATCTCTTAATGAAAAATGTATACACGCTTTGTGAATGGTACCAGCCGCCATTCTGTGTCATGCGCACATCTCGTATGTGGGCGGGGTGACGATTCATTCACAAATTTGTATTGACATACACCTCCATGCACACAGTGAAATCTGCCAACTAAGCAGTCCGGAACGTAATCGATTTGTTGCATTCTGCTGAATGGCGAGAGATCAGTATTGATTCTTTTCTGGGAAATATTACCCACCTCCTCCCGTTTCTCGATTGGTATGTACACTTTATACTTACATGGGCACCTTATCCACCCCACCCCCATATTTTTTTCTCTTCTTCTATTACCGAAGCTCTGTAGATCAATTTCTTTAAAACCTATATTTATGAATTCAAACTAAAATATATATATAGCCTACATCTAGAACATAAAGTCACTTCAGAGTAATTTATGAAGTCCGATACGCTAGTTGTTGTTTTTTTTTTCAATGCTATAGGTAGATAACACAGTTCACACTTACACACACGCACACACACTAATGGCGACCTGGTAAACTTAGGTTATGATCCAATGGTCTTCCTGCTCACTGAACTAATGCATGTCCCCGGGGAAGTTAACCTGGGAAGACACCCTCCGCACCAGCGACTTTCAGATGTCGAATTTAAGTTTCGATTTTAAAAGGTCTTTTAGTTTGTTTGAAATGAAGACTGTGATCACCTCTTCGGCGCATACCTTGATCCACGCGGCATGAGTTTGTGCCTCTCTCTAGCGTCTCGCTCTGTCTGTAGTAGCACCTTTTATATATATATATATATATTTCTACGAGAATCGAATCGATATCATTCTTTTATTGCTTATTTTGTTCATTGTGATCTTGTTCTAAGGTGATCAGTGAACTATTTATACAGTTATAGGGACGACCTAATTAATGTGCAATTGTTATTTAACATGAACACTTTTTTTCCTTATAGAGTGGACCCGTAAATTACTGGTTCGTATTACACGCGGCCAGACACTACAAGCGGCCAGACACTACAAGATCATAGCTGACATTTGGCAATGTCTCATTCTATCAGGTAGGACTATTTGTACTGTTTATTTTATATGTAGGACAGTTTAGAAATAAGGTGTGCCAGGTTTACTTTTTTTTTTTGGTGTTACATATTTACATAAACATGTTTTAAATCTATCGGCCTTTTTTTTCCTTGGAAAAATAAATGTCTGCACTATAAAAGTTCTATAGTTCAAGTGAATGAAGAATAAACAGGATTCTAAATAAATTCCTAAATCTACATGCAATTCACACACACAGGTTTGCGGTGCGATCAAAACTAATTACTTTTGTTTTCTTTTCTTGTTACTTGTTTGGAAGGCTCAAATATCCGGATTAGGCAGCTTTCCATGCAGTTTGTCTTTTTAAGGGGCCTCCTTGGACCAGTATATCAATCTTGTTCAAAATTGTACCTTTGAAACTCGTGACCAGCATCCTCAACATGGGCATGGTTCACTGATTCCATTTTGTCTCAAATTGTTCTAATGTGTACGTTGTTTTCAACTCAAGTTTACCACTTCACACACACAAATAAATGATGTGCTTGCTGAGCTCAAGACACACTTTTAAAAGTCTGCTACTGTGCAGTAATTATAGCACAGTAAATACATGTATATATATAAATAAATAAATAAAATATTTATCCTTTTTTTTTTAGTTTTCATTTGGCCTCAGATACAAAATATCTGATAACAGACGATGTTATCAATCACAGCAGATGAAACCAATTTGTGTACCGGCATGCTCTAAGCAGATAGACATTCCATGGAGAGATACTGCCCCGATAATACTGGACGTATATAGCCACATGAACCAAACATTAGATCAAGTAGAAGAGCTAGCTCACGCTAGACGCTAGATCTAACATTTATGTTGCTAAACTCTCATGGGAATTTCTCAAGGCTAAAAGAAAGTAAGAATATTATTAGGGGTGAAATTGTAGATGATATATAGAGACATTGCATGGTGAGCTACAGATACAATCCTCGGGCGATTTTACAAAAGGTGTGAAAATAGTGGAAAGATTAGGCTTAAGAGAAACGTTACAAAATTATTGTCAAATATTTGTATTCAGAGCGGATATTATTTAGTTTATAGAAAAAAAACCTGTTATTATTCAATAGAAATAAACAGTTTTAAAGAATTGAAACATAAATGAAAACAAATAAGACTAAGAAGTGAAATAGTTAATGCTTCGACACTCTATTTTGTTGAAGACTTTTCAAACTTAACCAAACAGCTCTTTCGATACAAACTTATTTATACATTTTAAAATAATTATTTAGCGTCAAGTAGTGCATTACATTTCTTGTTTCATATGCTGGGACAAATTTGTGCAAATGCTCTTTCTTCCCTAGTGCTGTTAGAGCATGGAATGGGTTGCCTGTATCAGCCAGGAAAACCAACGACTTGGCGCAGTTTAGTCATTAATTTACATGCATGACTAGATTGACATGGGGACACGCGCAGGGCGTAATCATCTGTATTTTATAAGATAAGATTCGGTGTAATTATGGCGAAGTTAATGTCACATGAATATTGACACATTTGTTATTTTTAAAATCTGTAATATTTTTGGTGTCCACAATTAGCTCTGAGCTAAACATGTCAAAGCAAAACATTGGTATCTTCAGAAACGAAGTAAAGAATCAAATGGTTATTTAAATGCAGATCTATATTTAGCTGTTGTGCCTGTGTTTCTGTAGAACACCTAATGACTTTGCTGTTGTTGTTGAAGTCATACAAACCAAAACACAACTTCTCTCCAAACCTTTAGCCAAACAGTTTGAGATAAGTGTGTAATTCTTGTTAGTTCGCTTAGGTTGAGAATCCAAACAGGATGTATGCAAGTGAAAAGTTGTTAAGTTCTGAGCTACACACTACGACAAATCGCTTTATATAAAGTTATGAGAACAGCAAGTTTAATATTATATCGTTTGAACTGTTTACACTCTATCAGTTTTGATGTGCAATGTTTGGTAAAAAGTAATAAAATATTTTGAAAGGGTGAACAAAGCTATTATTCAAATAGCACTACAGCCATTATAATGGCTTGAAAAGTTTCATCACAAAACTTAAATTTAAAAACAAAATGAACTAGCACACACATACAAAACACATTATAATATGTTTTTTTTATTTTTTTTTAAATATAAACCAGATGTTTCGTGTTTTTTTTCTCGTAATCCATGAACTGAAATGTTATGAACTCGTTGTTTCTACGTTGATGCTATTGTCATGCCTGTCTTGTCATTAAGCTTAGCATTTATCTATGTGGAGATTCTCACGATAAACTTAACACGGTCAGTGATGCTAAACTTCTTAGTTGCCAACTAAATAAAATCTACCAACGGAAAGCGTTGAGAAACTTGGTTTCTACTGGGCTTAAAAGTGCACATACATAATCAAAGAGATTTAAAAAAAAAAACAGTTTATCTACGCTTCCAATATTCTGTACACCGGATACGCCAAAAAGTTTGCTATTTATGGATTTGTCTCCATGCATGAATATCTCCAAAAGTTTTTTAGCCGCCAACGAAAGGGGAAAAGACGCTATTAGTTTTGTGTGGGCTGTCTGTCCGTCCGTCCCGTTCAGATCTCAGAAACTAAAAGACTGAAAAACGGAGATCATGCATGATATTTTAGATCATTCAAAGTTCTGATGCATTGGCTACTTCTTTCTTTTCCGAAAGGGAACTATCTAATTTTAAAATTATCTATGCAAGCAGATTTTTCATAAAGATACACCACTTTTACAACTATTCACTATTAATAGTAACAAACACATGAGGCTCCTTAGTAGGGGAGGTCACCATTTACCATATTTTTGCAAACGGTGTTAGATTTTTTTGTCCAAAATTTTTTTTGTATTTAAGTAAGTTCTGTTCTACTAACTACTAACTTTACCCAAAAATAATGTTAACTTTTTTTATGAGAAAAAAAAACTATTTAGTATGCATATAAGTTGGACAGAATTAAAAACATCAATTAATAAGTAGTTTTTCATATTATCGCGTGAATTGCAGTGCCGCACTGTTATAATAGAACACGCAACCAAAAGGAAAAAAAAATATTTATTTTTTTACGAAAATGTTTTTTTTCTTGAGGATTTGATTAAGAAATCGACCCTTTACAAAACAATTAGATCAATTAGATAATAATTATAAGTCATCAGTAAGGCCAGATTCCCATCTAACTTCACATTCACTTTTACCTATACTTTGGTCTGCTGGATCGCTGGGGCACCACACAAGATCTGTCAACCCTTTTTCTCCATTTTTCTCTGTCATTTGCCTTTGATAGAGTTTCATTCTGATGTCCTTTCTGAAAATATTGAAACCTGCCTTTTTACCTGCTTGGGTGGACCACTTCGGGTTTTGTTTTGTTTGTGTTGCCCACAAACTGTCTTTGTAACCTTGTTAACTGTTAACAGCGTTTCACAGTAAGTTAACTAGAGACAAGAACTGTCTGTAAACTAATATTGTTTTTCTTGGTTCATGCCTGGTCGTCTGGTATGCGCTCTGAACTGTTGTTTCGATGGTCCCAGGTTTGGGCTGGGATGTCATTATTTTTAATTCTGAATGGGCATCCGAAAAAAAAATGTAATTCTAGCATCAATGTTAGTATTTAAATAAAACGACCAGCTAGCGGGGAAGGTGATCAGAGGGCGTTTGTGCGTCGACGAAAATGAGTGTTGTTGTTGTTTTTTTTTACCCTACTAGACTCTTCAGGGTCTGGTGGACTACACAGAATGTCTAAATAAAGTTGTGGGTGGTTTGGGTGGGGGGAGGGCTAAATGAGAGAGAGAGAGAGAGAAAGAGAGAGAGAAATTGATGTTATGAGTCGAACTAAACTGTTATTATACTTATATACATGACAGTTTGATAAATGCCTACATGGTTGATATTATTTTTTTTAATTTCTGTGACCGACAGGCCATCAGCATGCCGGAATAATGTGACCACTCAGGTGGTGCAGCCTGCAGCAATGACCACATCAGTTAGAGCATGTATATCCTGAGGCTGGTCGTGCTGTCCTTACTTATAACTCTGGAGGGCAGAGGAAACAGTTCAAACCCTTGTGTGTGTATCAACTCAAAAGAAAAACAATCTTTTCTCAAACGTATCAGACGGTTGGAAGAAGGTAAGAATAGACTTTTTTCATTTACAAAAACACTCTGTTTGCTAGTGCGACATACATTAAATAGTCTGTAATTACTTTTCGTCAATAATTATATGTGGCCAGTATATCATCTCGTCAATAATTGTATGTGGCCAGTATACCATCTCGTCAATAATTGTATGTGGCCAGTATATCATCTCGTCAATAATTGTATGTGGCCAGTATATCATCTCGTCAATAATTGTATGTGGCCAGTATACCATCTCGTCAATAATTGTATGTGGCCAGTATATCATCTCGTCAATAATTGTATGTGGCCAGTATATCATCTCGTCAATAATTGTATGTGGCCAGTATACCATCTCGTCAATAATTGTATGTGGCCAGTATATCATCTCGTCAATAATTATATGTGGCCAGTATATCATCTCGTCAATAATTGTATGTGGCCAGTATACCATCTCGTCAATAATTGTATGTGGCCAGTATATCATCTCGTCAATAATTGTATGTGGCCAGTATATCATCTCGTCAATAATTGTATGTGGCCAGTATACCATCTCGTCAATAATTGTATGTGGCCAGTATATCATCTCGTCAATAATTATATGTGGCCAGTATATCATCTCGTCAATAATTGTATGTGGCCAGTATACCATCTCGTCAATAATTGTATGTGGCCAGTATATCATCTCGTCAATAATTGTATGTGGCCAGTATATCATCTCGTCAATAATTGTATGTGGCCAGTATACCATGTTGTCAATAATATTATGCGATATTTAATATCTTCTTGCCTTTAATTGTATGTGGTCATTTTTATCGTCTTGTCTGTGAAGTTCTGTGATTATTAATATTCTATTTTGTCTATTGTCTTATGGAAAATAATATCATCATTATAATAATGCCTTTAAGTTTTTTACTACAGTTAATAGTGCCATGTTAAAAGTAATAATATGTCTCTGTCTTGTGAAAGGATCAAAAATGTAGTTTTTAATTCCATTTAAAATAGCACATCACTACACTTTAGTTTTTGTCACCGTGCAAGTGTTTCTCATGAAAATAAAAACATCAAGCAAATCAAGCCAAGAGAAACTCAACATTAGCGTGACTCACAAGTTCCGATGCTTAATTCAGACCGCAAGTCTCAATCTAGATAAGTCCTTGACTAGTCGTGGCTTAGGCAAAAAGTTCGGAGAACCACTAAGAGGAGTCTACGCAATAGATGTCTGGGAAAAGCTTAGCACAACAAAAGATTGCAATTTGTGTTATCAAAAGCACTCCCTTAAGTCTCTTAATATCAAACTTAATGTTTTTTTTTTAATTGGCCTGTTCGTATTATTTTCTGAAGTTGAACTATAAACTTTCAACTTCAACAAGGATTCTTTTTTTTTTTTAATTCCTACGTTTGCCAAGTGTTCTTGACAAACTGTTTGTCTGCTCAGCAAAGTGAATCCAAGGAATTAGACACACTAGGGTGTGATCTATCGTCTGCAACCTTCACCCATGGTCGATTATATAGAACAACTGACATTGATAAGAAATGTATAGATAGATGACCTTAAAAACTAGAATGGATTTATGTGAAATGAAATATAGATACAAGTAAAAACTGTTTTCCACTGTCAGTGGTACAGATCTAATTGTCGGGGATGTAATCAAATGGCTACGAGTTAAAGAAACGTGCCTGCTTGAAATCAATGAAAGAAACTGCTGGTTAAAAACGCGTAACATCTCGTGGTTGGCTGGGCATCACATCTCGTGGTTGGCTGGGCATCGCATCTCGTGGTGGGCTGGGCATCACATCTCGTAGTTGGCTGGGCATCACATCTCGTGGTTGGCTGGACACCAGAGCTCGTGGTTTGCTGAATGTTACATCTCGTGGTTTGCTGAAAGAAAATTATAAATGAAATGCATTCAAGAAATGTGTCTACAGTCTTCAAAATTAAAAAAAAAAAACGTTACTTAATTCGCGTTCAGTGCTGTCAAAATAAATAGCAATCAGACATCAGGGACGGACTCAGGAGTGCACAAAGTATGCACAATGCTGCGAGGCTGAAGGGAGTCTACCTTTTTGTTTTCATTTTAAACAAGAGGTACATCCTTGCGGCTCTACCCAAACGTGGGAAAGGCTTCGGGAGACAACCCTGAGGAAAAATTAGGGAGCAGGCACAAAGCCAATGTACCAGTCGACATGTATTTGTGGACGGGAGTGTCTCTTAAAAATAGGGCCCCACAGCCACATGAGGAAGTGTGCGAGATGAACCATAGTCGTTCTACGACTGAAGGAGGCCAACCAACATCCTTGAACTACTAAAACAATGCAAGTTTGAAGAGTAGAGGCCAGTAGAGCTCAGTTTGCAGAAATCGGAAATAAACAACTTCATTCACAATTAATGTTTACAACAAATGTGTCTACTCTAATTCAATGTTGGTAAACATTGTTACTTCTCTTTAGAGCTTTCTTTTCTTTTCGGAAATATAGAGATAGCTTATTGTGTTTGCATTACTGCGCATGTTGACTGTCAGTTTAGAATATTAGGTGATGTCTATGAGAAGCAGAGGTGATACAAATAAATATATAGTTAATTCTGTATTGACATTACAATTTTTTAAAAAGGTATTCGTTTATTATGTAGTACATTTTACGTGTCTTATTGATTCAGTTGTCAGTTACATCTATAACATTTCCAATGTCGTCTTATTGACTTCACGGGTTAAGTCTAGATGTTTTTACGGATCCATTTACACTGCATTTAAAACACAGACATTGGATTAGCTAGCAATCAATATATATGTGTGCGTGTGTGGGTGAATGTGTGGGTGTAGGTCTGTGTACATTCTTGGCACCGCACACACACACCAACAGACTGTCCTTTAGATGAACGAGACCAGGTATATAAGATCTGGTTCTAGGTGCGGCATAACACATGTAAAAGTTACCACACTTAAGGTATTTATAGGAGGGAGAGGGGAAAGAGACTGTATACCTAGACTTGCGTACAATGTTTGGTAGCTTATGTGTCCCTCTATTTAAATTGACTTTTTATGAAGTGCATCAAAATTTGACGGCTTTAAAATATGAAAGTCCTTTAAGTCCATGTTATAACTAAGTTCTGTCTTAGCAGCAGTTGAATCCTGTGTTTGGGTATCTGACCCTTGTCTGAAGTGTCTAATTGAGCACAACAACTCCAAGTTGTGATCACAAATGCGCTTGCACTTGATTCTTCAAATGTCTGCACCATTTCGTGTTCTCTTGCCGCCACTAGTATGAAGTCAGTTAAGCTCATCATCACTAGCAACATTTCGTGTTCTCTTGCCGCCACTAGTAGGAAGTCAGTTAAGCTCATCATCACTATCAACATTTCGAGTTCTCTTGCCGCCACTAGTAGGAAGTCAGTTAAGCTCATCATCACTAGCAACATTTCGAGTTCTCTTGCCGCCACTAGTAGGAAGTCAGTTAAGCTCATCATCACTAGCAACATTTCGAGTTCTCTTGCCGCCACTAGAAGGAAGTCAGTTAAGCTCATCATCACTAGCAACATTTCGTGTTCTCTTGCCGCCACTAGTAGGAAGTCAGTTAAGCTCATCATCACTAGCAACATTTCGAGTTCTCTTGCCGCCACTAGTAGGAAGTCAGTTAAGCTCATCATCACTAGCAACATGAAAGCTAGGCCAACAGAGTCATGCACATCTTGAAGGAAAGCAAAGTATTGCCTAAGTATGTAATACACAGTTACCATTCATGTACAACTACAAAAAAAGGTTATAAAAAATAACTAAATAAAGTACTCGGAAAGACACAAAAGGACATTTCCATATGCTAGGGAAAAAAGTGTACACCATCAGAGCATGAAACGGGTTGCCTGTATCAGCCAGGATCAGATTCTTATTAACTTGTACGACTAAGGAGCACGACACGAAGAGCGCCTCATAGTCTTCTTTTAAGGACCTTCTGTAATAGATCATTAGAATGTTAGTTTACTAAATTTTGTATTTGAATAACAAAACAAAAATAATTAAGGCACATCTCCTTAACGAGAAGTCCTTACTAAACCAATGTTAATAGAGATTTATTAAGGGACTTTTGTTGATTAGCCATCTTCGATTAGGTCTCATCTACAGATATAATAATATATATATATATAGGTCTGGGGTCTCATAGTAAACATTGATTCACATTCTTGAGCATTGTATTTTCCTCTCGTCTTTTTTTTTTACTATAAAAAAGTTTCGACTTTTTTTTTTTAAATGTTTCACTTCTTAGCCAAATAGTTTTCAATGAAGGAAATAGATTTAGATTCTTTATAAAAGTAACATTCACACACATTTACATACGACTCGTTGTAAAGCTTCTGTACATACTAAGTAACTAGTGAAAGAGCTGAAGAGGCCCATAAACTTCAGGCAGTACTTCAACACATATACATTTTCGAAATCATTATTGTAAACTTTAATGCAGGCATGTCAAACACAGCGTGCCACTACTTTGCAAGTGGCACGCTTGGCCACCTCTAGAAATATCAAAATAATGTTAACTTATTAAGCGTTTAACAGTCACCACTAATTTTCAGGTAAAATATTTACTGCATGGATTTAAATACTGATGAAGACTCAGTACCTACAGCAACAACTGCTACTATTAGAAAAATTAAGAACGAAAACAGATCGTTTTAAGAAAGATGGGAGTTCAATTATTTTTGCACATTGGTATTCACCCCCAAATATGTAATTCCTGCAACAGAGTGCACAAAAAGTCCAATGTCAAACGACATTACGCTAATCACAACAAGGCGTTTGATGCTTACACTTGACAAATGATGGATGACAAGCTATATGAATTGAAAAGTAGTTTAAAAAGGCAACAAATAGTATTTGTTTAACTGAAAAACGAGAGCGAGTCTGTAGCGAAGGCAGCTCCATTTTGTCAAACTTCATTGCAAGCCATAGCAAATCATTTAGTGAAGGTGATTTTATGAAGGAGTGTGTCGGTAAAGTTGAGGAAGTAATTTATCCAGAAAAGGTGAAAACATTGAAAGAATTTAAGACATAACATTAACTAAGAACACTGTGGCAGATAGAATAAATAAATGTAGGCCAGCTTGAGTTAACTATTAAAGAACAAAATATCTGATTTTAAATTATTTTCATTGGCTCTCGATGAGTCCACTGATATAGCGGGAGTAAGCACAGTTGGCTTTATTCATAAGGGCCTGTGACAGGAACTTAAAGATACATGAAAAATTACTTGAGCTCTGTTCTATGCATAACACCACAAACAGCGAGGTTGTTGTTGAGAAAGTATAGTAGGTATTATTGCAGTACAATTTACCTTTGCTAAAGCTAGCTAGTCTAGCAACGGAAGGCGCAACAAACATGTACATTAATAAACTTGTATCCCAGAAAAGATGTCAAGCATGAGGACAACGAAAATAATGCGTAATCATAGGAATTTTTAATAAATGAAATAGCACTACAAATTTAACTAACTAAGGGACAGGTACTCCATTCATTATTGTATTATATTGTATTGTTTCTAATTTACATAAAGCTAGAAGCCAATTGTTTTCAAACTGATTTTTGGCTACGGCCCTTCAGGTCATAGTAAGTTTTTATGTGGCCATACACCTTCATGAGTTTGACAAGCCTGCTTTAATGAGTCACCTGACTCACCTTACATTCAGACGCTTTTTTATATACGAACGTATTCATTATCAAAATGAACCTTTAATATTAAACAAGCGCTAATTCATTGCGTCTCTTATTGTTACACATTGTCTTTGAAGCACGAGATTGTTCTAGACTAGTCTAGCAAGACCTAACTTTATGTTCTAGACTAGTCTAGCAAGACCTAACTTTATGTTCTAGACGAGTCTAGCAAGACCTAACTTTATGTTCTTGACTAGTCTAGCAAGACCTAACTTTATGTTCTAGACGAGTCTAGCAAGACCTAACTTTATGTTCTAGACGAGTCTAGCAAGACCTAACTTTATGTTCTAGACTAGTCTAGCAAGACCTAACTTTATGTTCTAGACTAGTCTAGCAAGACCTAACTTTATGTTCTAGACGAGTCTAGCAAGACATAACTTTATGTTCTAGACGAGTCTAGCAAGACATAACTTTATGTTCTAGACGAGTCTAGCAAGACATAACTTTATGTTCTAGACGAGTCTAGCAAGACCTAACTTTATGTTCTAGACTAGTCTAGCAAGACCTAACTTTATGTTCTAGACTAGTCTAGCAAGACATAACTTTATGTTCTAGACGAGTCTAGCAAGACCTAACTTTATGTTCTAGACTAGTCTAGCAAGACCTAACTTTATGTTCTAGACTAGTCTAGCAAGACCTAACTTTATGTTCTAGACTAGTCTAGCAAGACCTAACTTTATGTTCTAGACTAGTCTAGCAAGACATAACTTTATGTTCTAGACGAGTCTAGCAAGACATAACTTTATGTTCTAGACGAGTCTAGCAAGACATAACTTTATGTTCTAGACGAGTCTAGCAAGACCTAACTTTATGTTCTAGACGAGTCTAGCAAGACCTAACTTTATGTTCTAGACTAGTCTAGCAAGACATAACTTTATGTTCTAGACTAGTCTAGCAAGACATAACTTTATGTTCTAGACTAGTCTAGCAAGACCTAACTTTATGTTCTAGACTAGTCTAGCAAGACCTAACTTTATGTTCTAGACGAGTCTAGCAAGACCTAACTTTATGTTCTAGACGAGTCTAGCAAGACCTAACTTTATGTTCTAGACGAGTCTAGCAAGACCTAACTTTATGTTCTAGACTAGTCTAGCAAGACATAACTTTATGTTCTAGACGAGTCTAGCAAGACATAACTTTATGTTCTAGACGAGTCTAGCAAGACCTAACTTTATGTTCTAGACTAGTCTAGCAAGACCTAACTTTATGTTCTAGACTAGTCTAGCAAGACCTAACTTTATGTTCTAGACTAGTCTAGCAAGACCTAACTTTATGTTCTAGACTAGTCTAGCAAGACATAACTTTATGTTCTAGACTAGTCTAGCAAGGCATAACTTTATGTTCTAGACGAGTCTAGCAAGACATAACTTTATGTTCTAGACGAGTCTAGCAAGACCTAACTTTATGTTCTAGACTAGTCTAGCAAGACATAACTTTATGTTCTAGACTAGTCTAGCAAGACATAACTTTATGTTCTAGACTAGTCTAGCAAGACCTAACTTTATGTTCTAGACTAGTCTAGCAAGACATAACTTTATGTTCTAGACGAGTCTAGCAAGACATAACTTTATGTTCTAGACGAGTCTAGCAAGACATAACTTTATGTTCTAGACGAGTCTAGCAAGACCTAACTTTATGTTCTAGACGAGTCTAGCAAGACCTAACTTTATGTTCTAGACTAGTCTAGCAAGACATAACTTTATGTTCTAGACTAGTCTAGCAAGACATAACTTTATGTTCTAGACTAGTCTAGCAAGACCTAACTTTATGTTCTAGACTAGTCTAGCAAGACCTAACTTTATGTTCTAGACGAGTCTAGCAAGACCTAACTTTATGTTCTAGACGAGTCTAGCAAGACCTAACTTTATGTTCTAGACGAGTCTAGCAAGACCTAACTTTATGTTCTAGACTAGTCTAGCAAGACATAACTTTATGTTCTAGACGAGTCTAGCAAGACATAACTTTATGTTCTAGACGAGTCTAGCAAGACCTAACTTTATGTTCTAGACTAGTCTAGCAAGACCTAACTTTATGTTCTAGACTAGTCTAGCAAGACCTAACTTTATGTTCTAGACTAGTCTAGCAAGACCTAACTTTATGTTCTAGACTAGTCTAGCAAGACATAACTTTATGTTCTAGACTAGTCTAGCAAGGCATAACTTTATGTTCTAGACGAGTCTAGCAAGACATAACTTTATGTTCTAGACGAGTCTAGCAAGACCTAACTTTATGTTCTAGACTAGTCTAGCAAGACATAACTTTATGTTCTAGACTAGTCTAGCAAGACATAACTTTATGTTCTAGACTAGTCTAGCAAGACCTAACTTTATGTTCTAGACTAGTCTAGCAAGACCTAACTTTATGTTCTAGACGAGTCTAGCAAGACCTAACTTTATGTTCTAGACTAGTCTAGCAAGACATAACTTTATGTTCTAGACTAGTCTAGCAAGACATAACTTTATGTTCTAGGCTAGTCTAGCAAGACCTAACTTTATGTTCTAGGCTAGTCTAGCAAGACATAACTTTATGTTCTAGACGAGTCTAGCAAGACATAACT
>JAZGLO010006428.1:0-22855 GCA_036873155.1 Biomphalaria sudanica | reverse complement strand
CTAAGTGTAGCTCCAGACAGCTAGTACAACTGAACTGATGTGGGCGTGTAGCTCTAGACAGCTGGTACAACTGAACCGATGTGGGCGTGTAGCTCCAGACAGCTAGTACCACTGAACCGATGTGGGCGTGTAGCTCCAGACAGCTAGTACCACTGAACCGATGTGGGCGTTTTATGTTTTCTAATAAACAAACGTAAAATAACTTGACCAAACTTCTGTTGTGAACTCAATAGACTATTAGTATTCACAGATTTAACTTGAGATGAGATATAGATCTAGATCAAATAGTAATGCATAAAATGATTTTAAAAACGTCTTCACTCTTTCTAGTCTCTTTCAAGTCTCAAGATCTATCTGCTGTCTCACATTTGTACTAGGTACGCTAACTTCATCATCGTCACTGCATAACCCCCAATCAATCGCTTAACCTCTTCTTACCGCCGCATAAGAAACAAACGCACTCCAAAACACCTTTTTTGTCAGGTCTTTGCGCCCCCCACCCCTATAAGAGGAAATCCCTCCCCCCAAAGAAAAGATGCAGTAAAGATATAGATGATCAATAATCGAAAACAGTATAATAATCCAATATGGATCTAATATTTATTTACAAAACAGATTTCGTTTTTAACTGATTTGAACAAGTATTACTACGAAATAACATAATTAAAGTGTATTTTAAGCTAGAACTCAAAGAACTTAGGCCTAATGTAAATAATATTCTACGCTAAATAAACAGCCATTTAAAATATAAGTATTAGATCTACTTACGATGCGGCCAATTTGTCTCAAAATAGATATTACAAAAAACCCGCGAAAATTCAAGGCTAGAAATGAGTAGACGGCTATGGAAAAACCCATTGGAATCCCTCACGCGCTGCACTATTTTATTTCTTCTAACTAAAGTATATAAAATATTTTTTTATGTAGGAATATCTTTTTTTTTTTTTTTTACAAAGGATATTGGAATAATTAGAATTTATACAGAAAATATTTTTTTAAAATGATGATTTGACCGCCCCTTACATTCGGCCGCCTGCGTGCAATGCACAATAGGTAGCGGCGGCCCTGGTTGTGTGTTTAGTTGATGGTGTTGACCATCACGTTTTTTTTTCCTTGGGCATACGCAATAGTGTTGAGTGGTCAGGTAAAAAAATAACACATTGCATGATCAGTCAAGCATGTAGATCTATTTTACCAGTGCACTAATTACAAAGGTCAAGTGTTTCTTAACACTCCAGGATATTTTTTCTTTGTATGCTAAATCTAATTGCCATAGTGTGTATCAATTTCTTTTATGCCATTTTAAACTTTACTGTAAGGTTTTCCGTTATATAATAAGTCAATAGAATTAAACAATGAAATTACGTTTCTTTCTAAAGGTTTTAAAACAAGGCAAAACACACACACACACACACACATGTATATATATATATATATATATATATATATATATATATATATATATATATATATATATATATATATATATATATATATATATATATATATATATATATATATATATATATATATATATAATAAATATATATACTAGACATATGTTACCGGCGACCAGCGGGTCTTTATTTGCGCATTACTGTCGATATAGTCACTGAAAGTGTTTTGTAAACAATTAAACGAAATAATAATGTAATAAGTAAAGCGAATGTGTCAATGTAAAAATAGTGTGAATGAAGTTATCAAATCAAAATAGCTAATAGGCTTAAATCCATTTTTTCAAATTAAAACATTTGCTTGTAGGCCTACATATATTTGATTAAAATTTGAGATTAATATACTTAATTTTGTATGTTCATGTGTTAAAGTATAAAGTAAGATCTTGAGGTAGACATAGATCTAAAATCTAAATCTACACTAATCTAGAGTTAAAAATTGGCTTTTATAGAGTTCATTCTGTGTTGCGCATGCGGGACCTTTTTTCATGAATGAATATACTTATATAGGCCTATCTCAACACGGCTAAGCAGCTTTATTTAGCGAACAGCGAACGAATGTATTAAAAATGCTTTAGAAAAACAACTTTGAATGTTAATTTGATTAAAATATAAAATGTATGGACAATAATTAGTATGTTTATGTGTTAAAGCATAAAACTATCTTTGCGAAAAGAAGTTTTATCATCTTAGAGTTCAATAAGAGTTTTAGACCTAGGCCTTGGAATAGACTCAGTAGAGAGATGTGTTAATGTGTAACCATTTGGTAATGTCTAGAAAGAATGTTCGCCAAGAAATCTGAAGTCACAGATATCAGGAACTAATATATGTAAAAAATGCTTTTGAAACACAAAATTGAAGGTTAATTTTATTATATAATGAATCAATGGATCTTCTTTTGTATTTTCATGTGTCAAAGTAAAAAACTATCTGCGCAAAGTGTATTTCTTAAAATTAGATCTAGGTCTAAATCCTTTCGATCTTTTCTCATGTCAACATTGTTAACCATGGCCTAGATCCATAAAATACTGTAGCTTTAATAGAGTCGGACAACTTTATTTTTTTTTTTGAGGGTCTTAAGTTTGTTTTAGGGCTACAATACATACACTACGGTCTAAGTTGGTACACAAGGAACATTCCTTTCAAGTTTTATCAAGATTGGTCAAGCGGTTTTGATTTCTACAAGTCGCATACATACATACATACATACATACATACATACACACGCCTTACTTATATATATATATATATATATATATATATATATATATATATATATATATATATATATATATATATATATATATATATATATATATATATTATTTATTTATTTATATATGGAATAAAATATTTTTAAAAACTTGTTGCGCTTGAAATTCTATTGGAATCAGCCTTGTTAGCACAAAAATAATTTCAAGTCAGATCTTCGTGACATAACTTAAAAGGTCAGAGAGAGTGTATGTTGCAATACATATGTATTTTAATATAAACTGGAAGGTATTCTATTATCTGGATTGATACACTAAAAAAAACTACAGACTCAAAAATATATTTTGTATTTTTTTTCCTTGACTGGTCTGACATTTTCACACGTAAAAAAGCCTAGGGTTTACTTGTATTCGAGGGAATTCTGAACACTGCTGTTTAATTATGTATTTTATTTTGTTTGGCTAACCGCTTTGGTCGATGAAGACATTATATCTAGAAAGTGGACTTTTAAACTGTTGGGTTTTTACAACTCTATCTCTTGGGGCTCAAAGCTAATGTGAACCAATCGAGGGTTTTTGTCTCCATTGAAAGAGTGCCCAAGGATTGTTTCAAAACAAATAGTACATTACCGCCAAGGATCTGTTGATGGACGAATTTGAACATTTTACTGTTGAACGCAGTCAAGAGAATCAACCTGGGAAGTTCATGGTTTGGATGGAAGAGTCCTTTATTGTTAGTCTTCATTTGTTACTTTTAAGTGATCGTAATTGTGTATGATTTTTTCTTTTTTGTCATTCAGTGGTCGGCGATCTCTACGTGTGTGTGTTTATATTATAGTTTGATTATATCCTGACCTGTGTTAGTGTCACCACTATGACATTTCACTTATTTTAAAAATTGTTAATATATTGGAAACAAAAAAAAATCTATATTCTGATTATTTCTTTTTTTTTTCGGAGGACGACAAGCAGCCGTTAAATCTTTTTCAATCACAATATGGATGATATCGTGATCTAAACTACACGAACAAACATACGACAGACACCAAAAAATCAATATTCTCTTTTTTCCCATTAATTGCCAATGAAAGAGCGACTTCACCAAAATAACATAAAAAAAAATAATTTGTGTTATTCTTTTAAATAAGAAAATAGTTTTAGTTGATGTGAATGTAGATATTGGATTTCATGATTAGAATCGTGTCCCTGAAATATCAACTGCGATACTTTCCTTTGTTTTATCTTATCTTATAAAATACAGACGTCACTAAAAAAAAAATGATTCGTATCTCTGTTTGTTTTGTAAAATGTTTTACATGTTTCGGATGTTCCTTCAGAGTTGAAGATAGTTTACTTCCTAGTCCAAACCTCCCGCAGGACGACGGGGGATGGGAGCGGGCAGGGTTTGAACCCTCGACCGTCGATAAATCCGAACGATAGTCCAGCGTGCAAACCGCACGACCAGGCAGCCATCATCTAGATCAATATAGTCATGTATGTTAATCGATTACTTAAATTCTGTCAATCATTGGTTTTCCTGGCTGACTCAGGCAACCCATTCCATGCCTTTATCTTTGTGTTTTTCTGAGTATTTTATAGGTTTTGGTTTTGTATTTGTTTATCATGGTTCAGTGTTTTATACATAATTTCTACTTCAAGTCTTCTATCCTGAAGGGTAAGCTAACTAAATTTAATGATTCTAATAAAGTTTTTTTGCGTTTTTAGTTCTTATCGTCTTAATATATAGATCTATGTGGCAAGGTCTAATGCCAACTATGAGAGCATAATAATAATAATAAGGCTTGTCTTCGAGTCCGAAGATTAATGAGGAATACAGTATTTCCCGTGGCTGCGCAGCCCCGACTGTGACCTGCATATTTTGCCACATCCAGGGCAAGCATAACCATTGTACGCAGGTGGTCGATTTAGATATTCTTTTCGTCGTCTGCGTTTGTCCTCGGCAGCAGATTTTCTTTTGGTCTCCATTTGAGAGAATAGAAGACGTGAAATACAAATGCAATAAAACTAGTACCAATTCTATACTGTTTACGATTTATTACAGACTGATGGGTATCTTATAGAGTCGTTCGTTAGACATTACTTACTCTGTTGAATTGCTTTAACCCTTCCAGTCCGAGATAAAGAATGTGACGGGATGGGTACTAGCTCCACACACTGGTTGCTCTCTGCATCAAACCTGTAACCCTTGCGACAGACGCACTTGTAGCTGCCTGGCAGATTCTGACAGACTTGACCATTGGTACACGTCACAGTCTTCAACTTACACTCGTCCACATCTGCATTGGGAGTTTTAGGGTTAAATCGGGTTTAGAAAAGAGATGTGTCCACCCAAGGTTTGGGAAGTAAATGCTAGTTGTGAATTCGTGTGTGTGTGTGTGACTGTGTGTGTGTTCTTATAATATTTCTCAATTATACAACTTACCAACGCAGAGTTCGAATCGGGAGCTCCAGATAAATCCAGATCTCTGACAAGAGCAGGAGATATTAAACATATTTCTCTGTAGACCGTCGAAGTCGGTATTTTCATTAGGCAGTATTGTACACGTTGGGTCCTGGGTACAAGAAATATAGTCCCTGACTGGCCATATGTCAATATGCAGGCGAGTGTTGGCACTAACAGCCGACTATTGAAGTCAATAAACTCTGATGTCAAACAATGATTGCTAAATGTATTCTAATATCAACAAATGGACACCCCCGGCTGGTTTAGTGGAATAAACAAATAATAAAAAACAGCGCGAAGTGTTTGTTTTTTTCTCTAAGGGGCACGAATAGAATTGACGTGAAGGCTTGATGGCTGGAGGCTCGGTGTTGGCCTATAAGTCTTATAGAATGAACTAGTGTTTACACACCGGTTACACCCGGTATTTTTATAAAGCTAATAATATATTTTTAACACTTAAAAGAAATATTCATAAATCTTGCTGTCTCTATTTCTGTATGTTCTAGTAGAGGTCACATATTTCAATCAACTTTGATCCCTTTATTTGGTCATTAAGTGTGACGCAGCTAGAAGAGTTTAGAATTTACAACTTTAGTTCAAGGGCCTACATTTGATAGACCTACATTTGATAGACCTACATTTGATAGACCTACATTTGATAGACCTACATTTGATAGACCTACATTTGATAGACCTACATTTGATAGACCTACATTTCTTGAACATACATTCTTGGACATACATTTCTAGGACATACATTTCTAGGACATACATTTCTTGGACATACATTTCTTGGACATACATTTCATGGACATACATTTTATGGGTCTAATTTTAAAAACCTATGTTTCATGAACCTAATTTAAATTTTTCTTTTTTTTTTTTTAAATACATTATTTAGACTTATTGACTTCAAAGATTGTTTTAGTCAGAGTTGTCAATGAAAATAAATCTTATTCCTTGTGAAATGTTTGTAAATGGCATGCATCTCAAATGGCATCTAATGAAGTCCCGTAAGTACTATAGATGGATTAATTCTAACCTGTAATGCCGTCTACTGTACTGATTATATGCATCCTAATATGTATATATGTCACCCTACACGGTGTATACCACCGTAAGTATGTGATAGGCAGTTCTTAATAAAACAACATTAAACTTAAAACAGGTCAACTCTGTAGTTAAATGTAAATATGTACATAATTTCGTTACTTTCAAATGTTGGCACGGGTTTCCAGAATCTTTGATCAGAGCTAACTGAGACGGTACAGAACCACCTGATCTCCTTCCGTAGCAATAATCTGCAATAAGTCAACTCTTTAGGATAGTTGGGAATCCATGGAATGATCTCTCTCTCTCTCTCTCTCATACACTCTCGCACTCACATCCTATCTTATTCACTCTCACTCTCTCTCTCTCTCTCATACACTCTCGCACTTACATCCTATCTTATTCACTCTCTCTCTCTCTCTCTGTCTCTCTCACATACACTCTCGCACTCACATCCTATCTTATTCACTCTTTCTCTCTCTCTCTCTCATACACTCTCGCACTCACATCCTATCTTATTCACTCTCTCTCTCTCTCTCTCTCTCTCTCATACACTCTCGCACTCACATCCTATCTTATTCACTCTCTCTCTCTCTCATACACTCTCGCACTCACATCCTATCTTATTCACTCTCTCTCTCTCTCTCTCTCTCTCATACACTCTCGCACTCACATCCTATCTTATTCACTCTCTCTCTCTCTCTGTCTCTCTCTCACACACACACAGCATTTCGTTTAGCTCTGATTTTCGCACACTGAGACTTGCTTTGTTTCCTTTCACGACTGACACAAAGGTCAAAGTTGAAATGTTAGCTTATAATATATTAGATAATTCTTTTGAAACTGAAGCTAATATAGTCTAAAGAACACAGAAACCAAGCAGAAGACACACTTAGAATCAGTAAATGTTTCTAAAAAAAATTAGCCCAACATATGAATCAGAATACTAAATTTAATTAGTTATGATGCATTTCATTGTCCGGGTTTTTTTGTGACGTGAACCTTCAGGTTTATAGTAGATAGCCTAGTGGTCTAGCGTTTACACAACCCACCCGAACCCCGCTCACAAGCTGCCACAATCGCTGCACCAATAATTGAACAGAGTATAATAAGTATAAAGCCAGAGATAAACATGGAACTCGTCATAAGTATAAAGCCAGAGATAAACATGGAACTCGTCATAAGTATGAAGCCAGAGATAAACATGGAACTCGTCATAACTGAACGAAAGAACGACAGAACGTTAACATATATACATTAACATGAAGACGTTTTATAGATTAGGCAGCAGTCAAGCTTTTAACGCTTATGACAGACGGATAGACAGACGGACAGACAGACAGACAGATAGATAGATAGATAGATAGATAGATAGATAGATAGATAGATAGATAGATAGATAGATAGATAGATAGATAGATAGATAGATAGATAGATAGATAGGTGAATAACATGAACAACTGACTTGGACAAAACTGTATTTCTGCACACAAGAAAGGGTTCTGTATCGAGTCATTTCTAAAGTCCATAACGTCTTTATCGGCCACTTCCTTCTCTTTGACTTTCTCCAGATCCTGCAAACAATTGGAGCCACTCATGTAATTCATCAAGTATTCTGATCTCTGCATAGTGAACCAACACAGGAAGTAGGCAGCTGAGGCCTGTCAAAGATGTACACAAATTATATATATTGAGCAGCACTCCATTGCACAGTTTGTTGCATTCTAACAAGTTTACACAAACTTATGGTTACAAAACTTTCATACCCATAGACATATTGTTAAGGAGTGTGTGTGTGTGTGTGTGTGTGTGTGAAGAAGGTAGCGTTGGTTGGTGGCTATCGAGTCTAGATGTAGACATTAGAGCTAGTAGACACTTTGTTTACATAAGCTTTAATTGAACAGAGAAATTAAACTTATTTTTCTGAATTGTAGTAAATGAGAAATTGATTTCATATAAGTATCATTTAGCCTCTCCCTACATACAGGTCTGTGGTTCACTTCTATCGATTATTTTTAGTAAAATTTAGTTAAAACATTGATCCAGTTGTGCACACCTTTACAAAGCAAGATACACATTGCTTAAAAAAAACAAAATATACATTGCATTACAAACCCAGATACACATTGCATTACAAAGCAAATCAAATGACACACACACACACACACACAGCTGCACGTCAGGATTGATATGTTTGAACTCACACTATCCTTCTGCTATTGCCAGAGACATGCCGAGGGGAAGAGAGCAGGCGATTTGTTTCAAGTCAAATGAAGCGTGCGTTCTTCGACTTTGGAGTATTATTTTCACTACATCAATCCATAGTTTTCTACGCCTTCCTATTGTTCGCTAATCTCAGCATTGCCATTTTTTTTTCTTTTACCTTTTTTTTGTCAAGCTTCACAATTTTGGTGGTCAACACGTTGATTCATTTTCGGGCCATGAATGTGGTCACTGGTAAGCAGCGTAACACCTTTTTTCTCGTGTGATCTTCAAATCTTAGTATCTTATCTGGCACATGGTTATTTTCTGTTCCAGCATTTTGTCGGAGTTCTGATTTATGAGTGTTGTTTTCAAAAGGAGACACTGGCAAACTTTTGTGTTTCGGCTAATCCGTAGTAAAGACTAGAAGACTTATAATCCTCACTTATTTGTTCACTCTGCGCGTGTGGCACTCTCTTTATAAACTATATAGTAAAGACTAGAAGACTTATAATACTCCACTTATGTGTTCACTCCGCGCGTGTGTGCACTTTATTTATAAACTATAGAGTAAAGACTAGAAGATCATCCACTTATGTGTTCACTCCCCGCGTGTGCACTCTATTTATAAACTATATAGTAAAGACTAGAAGATCCTCCACTTAAATGTTCACCCCGCGTGTGTGTGCACTCTCTTTATGCAGTATACAGTGAAGAGATCACAGAACAATGTTGTCTTGTGCTTTAAAAACACGTTAGGAACATTGGGTGTCGGCCTCCTCTAGTGTGTTTATTGGGTGTCGGCCTCTTCTAGTGTGTTTAATGGGTGTCGGCCTCCTGTAGTGTGTTTAATGGGTGTCGGCCTCCTCTAGTGTGTTTAATGGGTGTCGGCCTCCTCTAGTGTGTTTAATGGGTGTCGGCCTCCTCTAGTGTTTTTAATGGGTGTCGGCCTCCTCTAGTGTGTTTAATGGGTGTCGGCCTCCTCTAGTGTGTTTAATGGGTGTCGGCCTCCTCTAGTGTCTTTAATGGGTGTCGGCCTCCTCTAGTGTCTTTAATGGGTATCGGCCTCCTCTAGTGTGTTTAATGGGTGTCGGCCTCCTCTAGTGTGTTTAATGGGTGTCGGCCTTCTCTAGTGTCTTTAATGGGTGTCGGCCTCCTGTAGTGTGTTTAATGGGTGTCGGCCGCCTGTAGTGTGTTTAATGGGTGTCGGCCTCCTGTAGTGTGTTTAATGGGTGTCGGCCGCCTGTAGTGTGTTTAATGGGTGTCGGCCTCCTGTAATTGTGTTTAACTCACAGTTTACGGGGCAACCAACACAATGCCAAGCTAATTAAAACGAATTATGTGTCCATCAAAAGGGAAGTCAGTCTGTAATCCCTTAGTTCATATTTCAAGTTTCCAGTCCACGTGATTATTACTTGCTGCCGCGCCCTTTTCAAAGTAATCGGTACAAAGCTCCTTCCAACAATTTTATATGAGTACACAATTATGTTTAGGTTTTAGGTCCTTTCTAGGAGGATAATCATAAATAGTGTCCCAGATTGACTAAATGCATCTTAGTTCTGAAATCAGAAAGAGAAAGACACACACACACACACCATCGTTCTTGTTTAGGCTGACATCAAGTGAAGAACAAGTTATTCACCGTCTGTGAAACTGCCCATAAAAACAAATGTTGAGTTACACTGCAACAGTAATACATCCTCACTTGAGGACACCATTATCACATTTAATATATTCAAATAAGAGAATAGTCTCCGGAGGATGAATTCATTGCAATAATCTCTCACTACGTGACAGTAATATGGCATAAAAATAATAAAAGTTTTGTGTTTCGAATTTGAATCATTCAGTGATTTCAGTCCACGTTTGATTGATGATATTTGTAAATGCCAAAGTGGTATGACCTTTTCAAACAAGCAATGTTAAATCAAAAAGTATGCTCGTTGAGTGTGTGTGTGAACTGTGAGTGTGCACGTGTTGAAAAAAGAAGGAGGGATAACTCTGGTAGTCTATTAGGAAGGGAAGACAATTTGGTCAGGCTATATCTAGTTAGAGAAAATGCTCCGGCTGCAGTGCCTGGAGTAAAATCTTTAAAATTATTAATGAAGGTGCAGTCTGGTCACAATTTCGGGACACAGAGATCGAGGTCATTGGAGAATTCTCCATAATATCCTCGGGCCTAGGCCTAACTTTTCGAAAGCCACTCTCTTGTTGATCACTTAGAATTAGCTAGCTTAGGTTAAATACGTGTTAGTTCTTGAAGATCAGAAAAAAATGCATGCGTTTGACTGTGGGCTGCTGAGCTTGACGTACATCAACAGACAAACAACACATACACAAGATTTAAGGAATCAACTTGATAAGAAGAATTCCGATGCTTGAATACAGTACTAGAACAGTCGCTAGAGAGTAGATGTTCACTCTAGGAAGCCCATATTTCACCAAACCTTTCTCTAAGCGACAATCACTATTTGTGACATTCTTTTTGTCACGTTCACAATCGGTCGCCCAAAGTGCACCGCTACAGGTGTCAAAGAAATTTTTACTGGTCCAATCAAATGGAAATTCAGTTTGACTACAGCGTAACTACTGTAAAAATAACAATATAGATGCAGATACGAACAACATTCACACACGAAACACATACACACTGACGACCAGCGCTTTATGAATTTGACACTTATGTACTTCTCGATAACGACAGATGACCTTGTAACACTGACCGAAAGTAGAATAAAGAAGTTTTTAAATCTTCCTGTTTTAATTCTAATGGACAAGAGTTTCAGCAAAACTTTTGTTAATACAATTTTTTGTAAATATTACAAAAATAATGAATTTTTGAACTATCGAATGGCAAAAAGTCTTATCGTTTCTAAAACAGACACACACTCAAAACACTTCGTCACTTTATTAGTTTTACAGTCTTCTCTCATTCACTTCAGCATCCTGTTTGTTTTCTGACTCACCCAGTCCTGACTGACACACCTCTTTTTGCTGTTCACTCATCCATGTACAATAAAGGTCAACTGGTCATTTCATACACAGTCACACAAAATACACTACCAGTCACTTAAAACAAAAACACTTACTATCGCAATATCAACTCACTCTGTCTGTCTGTCTGGTCAAAAGTTCGCACACGTTATTTCTCCATCATCTAATTTTGGATCAAGCTGAAATTTTACGCAATTATTTATTTGACCTGACAAAACAAGAATCAATAATAAAAAAAATAATAACAAGTTAGTTAATTAACAATTAATAAATAATAAAATAATTATTTTTGTTTTGTATCTCTAAATAAAGGAAAGAAATTTTACTTGACTGATAACACTGGCGGATCTAGGGGGGGGGGCGGTAGGGGCGATCGCCCCCCCCTACTCGGCCGACCCCCCCCCCCCCCGAAGGAAGAATTTTATTATAGAATTCACAAAATTTGTATACGAATTTATTACTTATGTTAATAATATATACTAATTATTTATATTTCAACCTATTTTTAAATTGTTTCGCCCCCCCTCTAGTATTTTGGCCGATTTGGTGGGGTCGGGAGGGGGCGATGGTATTAATCCCGCCCCCACCCATACACTTTCGATTGGAGGGGGGCGGTCCAATTTATTTGTAGAAATCACAGCTTGTTAACAGAATCAATTAAATATCTATATGATTATAACTTGTTATTGATATTTTAACCGACCTTTATATATTGTCGTATTGTCGTTCCCCTATTAGCCGATTGGGGGGGGGGGCGAATACATCTACTGTCCTTCCAACCTTAACCCTTTGAGTGGGGGGGCGGTCCGTTTTTTATGGAGAAATAATAGTTTGTGAACAAAATTAGTTAAATATCTATATACTATAAACTCCAATGGTATCATTAGTCAATTTCAATGAAAAATGGTTGTACAATGTGGGAGGGGCGATACATGCAATCGCATTTCCCCCATCGGACAAACCAATACTTTTTCTTTTGTATTATAGTTAAGAAATTACAAAATTGAAAAAATCTGTCACTAATATAATTTATATATACTATAAATTAGATTATTATATCGAGTCGCCCCACCCCTTCTCTTTAAAGCCAAATGCAAACTTTAGCAGAAATTATGAAAGGAGCGAGTATTAAAGTTTTCACTCTACCGCCCCTTCCATTTCCAAATGAATTTATCATAATTATTTTAAAAATGACTTTGCATTGGAAAAGTTAGAATTTTTCTGTATAAGAATCATGATTGAGATATTTTTTCTAGTTAAATAATTTTGGGACTATAACTCACAATTTATACTTCAATTTTCTTGAATATTATTTATGGAATAAATTTTTTTCGGCGGCGGTCCTCAAATCTAAAATTTAAATATGTGTGTTATCTTACCTTTTCATGGAACACATCGGTTTTATTTGCAATGTATTAGGGGCCTATAAATTCATATTAGAATATTTTTCAAGCACAACATTATTCAAAAGGTTCTTTTTTAATAGTATAAATAATGAGCTGCAGATGTCAGGAGAATGTGTTTCTGCAATGAAGAATGCAAGAAAAAGCTTTTGGCGTCGGGGCTTCATCCCGAACCCCACAGTAAAACCTTATAGCGCTGCCCCAGTTTTGTTTTTCGCCGAAAGTTGAGGAATGCTGCTTTTTTTTTATTCTCATGTATATATATGTATATGTGTGTATGTGTGTATGTGTGTGAGTGTGTGTGTGCGCATCTTTATGCATAGGGTTAGGGTTTAGTGGGCGTTAGGGTTAGGGTTTGGAAAAAAATCGCCCCCCCCCACTTCAAAGTTGTGGATCCACTAGTGACTGATAGGGTGGTATAAGTTGAATTAGTCCCTTTATACTTCGTAGAGAGAAAAGTTTGAAACTAACAACTGACAACTGTAAAACCTTCTGTTTTCATAAGCACTTGCACAGTCTTTAGAGTACCAGCTTGTGGAAAATAAGGAGGCTTTAGCCCTCGAATTCAAATTCAGGTCGTTCCCCCCCTTTTTAAAAATAATAAATGTAGTGCTTTTTTCTATAAAAAAAATAGGTGCCGGTACTCAGTGATAGATTGTCAAACTTTGAACTACCAGTTCGCACCTCGATGCAAGCTAAATCACAACTGCAAAGATACTAAATGTCTAAAACAAAATTATTTTATAATTAACCAACTTTAATTTTATCATTATTACTTATGAAGCAGTTTTTCATTCTATATTTTTATTCTTATTGCACGCAACAATTATTTAAAAAATTTATTTTAACAAATATAATAAATTAATAATAAACTTTAAAATACAAGAAAAGAAATAATTATTTCCCCACATTGAAAAAGGTGCTGGTACGCCTTACCGGTGCGTACCGTCACAAACAAAAAAAAGTACTGCATAAAAAAAGTTTAAAAAGCGATCACACACCTTTCCAAATAGTCCAGACTAGTTATAGTATCATAGCATATTAGACAAGTTATAGTATCATAGCATATTAGACAAGTTATAGTATCATAGCATATTAGACAAGTTATAGTTTCATAGCGCATTATACAAGTGTCACGTACACTGTATCTATTTTTAGCTCGTCAAGTACCTCGGTTTTTTTCTCACGTGGAGATATGTTAATTAGTGTAACTTGGGCTGCATTTATTGGTTGGCACTGCAATGAGCTGCCTGGGAGACGTGACGTAGCTGGAGCCCGGGAAAAG
The DNA here is from genome assembly GCA_036873155.1 of Biomphalaria sudanica. Classification (NCBI taxonomy): domain Eukaryota; kingdom Metazoa; phylum Mollusca; class Gastropoda; family Planorbidae; genus Biomphalaria; species Biomphalaria sudanica. The sequence goes on along the minus strand of JAZGLO010006428.1, from coordinate 8,792 downwards.
TTCTGTTTTTTTGGTCAGTCATTGTATGGAACTTGGAAGTGGAAACATCTACTAATGTCTTGTATTAGAACTCAATTATATTATTGTGTAGATCTATCATTTTATTCAAATACGTTTAACCATTGTAATTATTTGTGACTAGCTTTTCCAAGTTCTGAATTAAAGTAATTGTTTTAGACGAAGGGAAGTTTCTTCATTGAATATAGTATCATACTTAGATCGACTTAGCGAATGACAACTTCTAGATGATCAACTGGCAACATTCTAAATGATCGTATCATCAACTAGATCTGACTACTTCTATACGATCATCTTATTAAAAGAAGATTTCAAGATCCTCGGCAATCACGATCATCGTTAGTGTGATACAGGTCAAGATAATCTTCAACGTGACATCGATCATTGCATCTTCATAGATCTTGACATCTGACATCCATATTAATTGATGATTGTGATAACAAGTAATAGTATTATAGCGCATTGAGAAAGCTAAAAGCATCAAATTGCACTTAACAAAAAAAATGTTTTGTAATATTTCTAATTTATTATTGTTAGTCTAGGTCTATTACAAATTTAATTACATGACTAATACAAACTAATTGCTTTTACTCTTACCCTGATCCAGTTCAGCTTATTATACTATTTCCTATTGGTATAATATATAGATCTATACATAGAGCAAACTCGCTACTTACAAGGCAAAACCTATCCAACGCAACCTGTTAAATCTGAAAGAAGCTAGAGCCAATGCACAGAGGACAGCAAGGATCTGTGCCAATGAATACTGGGTAGAGCTCAGTGAGAGTATTAAGCTCGCAGCCCAAGTGGGCAACATAAGAGGGATGTACGAAGGAATCAACAAGGCTCTCTGACCCTCCCAAAACAAAATCTCTTAAATCAACCACTGGAAAAATTATCAAAGTGCAAACAAATGCACAGATGGTTTGAACATTACTCTGAGCTCTACGCCACAACAAGTTCAGTCTCTGCCTCAGCCCTTAAGGCTATCATACAATTACCCACAATGAACGAGCTAGACGAATCACCCACCCTGTCTGAGCTCAACAAAGCCATAGACAACATAGACAAAATTGCTGCCCGAAAAGAACCCGGATGCGATGGTATCCCCCCAGATGCTTAAATCATTACACTGTATACGAACAAAGGTGACAGAAGCGACTGCAACAATTACAGGGGAATCTCCCTCCTAAGTATTAAAGGAAACATCTTTGCTCGAGTGATACTTCCCAGGCTACAAAAACTCGCTGATAGGGTCTATCCAGAATGCAATGCGGCTTCCGCTCAGGGAGATCCACGATTGACATGATTCTCTCCATCCGCCAACTCCAGGAAAAGTGCAGAGAACAAAGGATGCCTTTATACATTGCGTTTATTGATCTGACAAAGCCTTCGATCTAGTTAGCAGAGATGGCCTCTTTAAAATTTTACAGATAATTGGCTGTCCACCCAAGCTACTAAATGTAATCGTATCTTTCCACCAAAATATGAAGGGTGCAGTGCAATTCAACGGTGCCAGCTCTGAAAGTTTTAGTATAAACAGCTGAGTTAAACAAGGATGTGTCCTGGCACCAACCCTCTTTGGAATACTATTTCCACTGCTAATCCACAACGCGTTTGACAAATCAACCGAAGGCATTTATCTCCATTCCAGATTTGATGGCAAACTCCTAAATATTGCCAGACTGAGGGCCAAAACTAAAATCAGAGCCACCCTCGTAAGAGATATGCTATTCGTGGATGACGCTGCGGTAGTGGCACACACGCAAGAGGAACTTCAGTCACTAATGTCCCGCTTCTCTCAGACCTGTAAAGAATATGGCTTGACTATTAGCACGAAGAAAACAAATGTTATGGGACCACCTGCTACAGCACCACCCTCCATCCTCATAGACAATAACAAGCTGGGCGCCGTAAACAAATTCTTCTATGTGGGATCCACAATTACAGATGACCTGTCTCTAGAAGAGAAGATAAAAAAAACGTATAGGGAAGGCTGCCTCGACCTTCGCTAGACTCAGGCCAAGAGTTTGGGAAATCCATAAGCTAACTACGGTGACCAAAATGGAAGTCTACAAGCCATGCGTTATGAGTACACTGCTGTATGGCAGTGAATCATGGACCACCTACGCAAAGCAAGAGAGAAAACTGAACTCATTCCATTTGAGATTTCTCCGTAGGATCTTGAATGTCACATGGAAAGAAAAAGTGTGCAATACTGAGATCCTTGCGCGATCAGGTATTCCCAGCATCTTTACAGCCCTCAGACAACGCCGTTTGCGCTGGCTTGGACATGTTCGCCGGATGGAGGACAAGCGCATCCCGAAAGTCACCCTCTATGGACAACTCGCCACTGGCATAAGAAAAACTGGTCGCCCCCACTCCCTTACATAGATGTAATAAAACGCGACCTCAAATCAGTGAACATCAATACTGAGGACATAGCTCGAGGCCGCAACAGATGGAGAGAGAGACAGTGACCAAGATAGCTATGGACAGTGAAAGTACATGGGTCTCAGCTCAGGAAGAAAAACGTACAATCCGAAAAACGGCCAGCTCATCTACCACCGAAGCAAAAGCCACCTTAACCTGCGCTATCTATGGACGGGAGTGTCTCTCCAAAAAAGGGCTCCATTGCCACATGAGGAAGTGTGCTCTGAGATGAACCATAGTCGTTCTACGACTGAAGGCGGCCATTGAGATATAAGTCTGTGGCTCTTACCTTTTGTAAATCGCCTCTAGGACTATAAGTTGGTGAAAGGGGAGACTACTACCAAACATTATACAACAAAGAAGAAAAGAAATAAGAAAGCAACTTTGCTGTACATAGTCTAGCCTGCATAACATTGCTTTCTTAGGAACATGAAAGAGCAGTTGTACAACTGTAGTACTTTGTTGTGGATGTTAATGTGCCCATTATCTTTGCTTCTTTCTGTGTATTTTATTGGTTTGTGTTTTGTGTGAATAAGTTGTGGTTCAGTTTGTATGTATTGCTGCTATTTTACTTTTCTGTCTTTTGTCCTGAAGTGTCTCTAATTTAAGTGATTTTAGTAATGGTGCTTCTCTAGTCAAATGTTAATATCAATTTGTTATAAATCTCATGCCTTTATCTTGTGTCTGTTCTTTTTTTTTTCAGGTCTACTTGACGATCCCAAACATATTCTGACATTGGTCTAACAAAAGTTAAACAGAATTTAAGTTTCATGTTATTGTTTCATTTGTAAAGAAATTCTTTTAATAACGTGAGATATGGTCACCAGATTTATATGAAACACTGGGTTCAGTTTGTCAATCACCAATACGTTTTATCAATCAAAACAAACAAAACAAAAGGCAGATGCCTGTATCTTACTCTGTATTGAAAAAGGTCCAAAGGTGTGGCGAATGGTTTCGATGGGTTGGTCTCATTCAGGTCCTTCAAAGTGAGGTCTTTCAAGGAGTAAGACCTGACAGCATTCTCAGCAATCATGTCTATACAGGTCAGCACTCCCTGGTCACATGCAGTCCGAACTTCAGAGTGAAGTCTCTTTAATCTAGGCAGTGGGAAATGCTTATGGTATACCTAAGACAATTGAAGGAAAGTCAACAAATGAACGACAATTGAAAGAAAGTCAACAAATGAAAGACAATTGAAAGTTAACAAATGCAAGACAATTGAAAGAAAGTCAACAAATGAAAGACAATTGAAAGAAAGTCAACAAATGAAAGACAATTGAAAGTTAACAAATGCAAGACAATTGAAAGAAAGTCAACAAATGTAAGACAATTGAAAGAAAGTCAACAAATGAAAGACAATTGAAAGAAAGTCAACAAATGAAAGACAATTGAAAGAAAGTCAACAAATGAAAGACAATTAAAAGAGGCTCGAACTATTTTAAACTGACCGATATTTAATTAAGTAATTTTATTTTAAAAAAAGAAGTAAAATGGGGGGGGGGGGTACTTTTTTTTTCTCTTAGCACCCAGTATAAAAAGGAAATTTTGCTACATTACTCAATGCATGCTAATTAAATTAAATGCATCACGAGACTTGAAACTCAAATCATTCAAGCAGAAAGCGATTCAAGATTTCCTAGACATCATTTGATTTCAGTTGTTTAAAGAAAACGTAGTGATTCTCAAACTGATGTCACCTAGCACAGTGCTTCTCAAACTGTTGTCACCTAGAGCAGTGCTTCTCAAACTGATATCACCTAGAGCAGTGCTTCTCAAACTGATGTCAGCTAGAGCAGTGCTTTTCAATCTGATGTCACCTAGAGCAGTGCTTCTCAAACTGATGTCACCTAGCACAGTGCTTCTCAAACTGTTGTCACCTAGAGCAGTGCTTCTCAAACTGTTGTCACCTAGAGCAGTGCTTCTCAAACTGATGTCACCTAGAGCAGTGCTTCACAAACTGTTGTCACCTAGAGCAGTGCTTCTCAAACTGTTGTCACCTAGAGCAGTGCTTCTCAAACTGTTGTCACCTAGAGCAGTGCTTTTCAAACTGATGTTACCTAGAGCAGTGCTTCTCAAACTGATGTCACCTAGAGCAGTGCTTCTCAAACTGTTGTCACCTAGAGCAGTGCTTTTCAAACTGTTGTCACCTAGAGCAGTGCTTCTCAAACTGTTGTCACCTAGAGCAGTGCTTCTCAAACTGATGTCACCTAGAGCAGTGCTTCTCAAACTGTTGTCACCTAGAGCAGTGCTTTTCAAACTGTTGTCACCTAGAGCAGTGCTTCTCAAACTGGTGTTACCTAGAGCAGTGCTTCTCAAACTGATGTTACCTAGAGCAGTGCTTCTCAAATTGTTGTCACCTAGAGCAGTGGTTTTCAAATTGTTGTAACCTAGTGCAGGGCTTTTCAAATTGTTGTCACCTAGAGCAGTGCTTTTCCAATTCTTGTTACCAAGAGCAGTGCTTCTCAAATTGTATTAACCTAGTGCAGTGCTTCTCAAATTGTTGTCACCTAGAGCAGTGCTGCTCCGACTTTTGTCTGCTAGAGCAGTATTTCTCAAACTGTTGTCACCAAAAGCAGTGCTTTTCAAATTCTTGTTACCTAGAACAGTGCTTCTCAAACTGATGTCACCTAGAGCAGTGCTTCTCAAACTGATTTTACCCAGAGCAGTGCTTCTCAAATTGTTGTTACCTAGAGCAGTGCTTCTCAAACAGATGTTATCTAGAGCAGTGCATTTCAAACTGTTGTAACCTAGAGCACGGCTTTTCAAATTGTTGTCACCTAGAGCAGTGCTTTTCCAATGCTTGTTACCAAGAGCAGTGCTTCTCAAATTGTAGTAACCTTGAGCAGTGCTTCTCAAATTGTTGTCACCTAGAGCAGTGCTGCTCCGACTGTTGTCTGCTAGAGCAGTATTTCTCAAACTGTTGTCACCAAAAGCATAGAAAAAGTATGTCCTTTATTCCAGGTAGAACATTATATTTAACATTAATGGCTTAAAGTCAACGATTGTAATAATTGAATGAGACTCGACATTTCCAGTAGCCGAGTGGAAAGTTATGGTCGAATGGTAAATTCCTCAGATTGAAAGTCGTAGTACAATGTATCACACACAAAGTCACATCTTAATCACATTTAAAAGTGACCTTGAACTATTGTTATCCGTATCAGACAGTTAATTAAAAAAATGGAGGTCTTGTTTCACTTGATTACTCAATGTTATAGTTAATGTCATGAATTCTCTTCAATATTTGAGCTATTTCAGATACGTCCTCGATCCTCATACTTTCAGGTCATTTCATATGTATTGACCTAGTCTAAATTCTACCTTTTCATCAGACTTCCAGGTCATTTCACTACTACTGACGTACTTTAAATACCTACTCTTTCATCAGACTTCCAGGTCATTTCACTACAACTGACGCACTTTAAATACCTACTCTTTCATCAGACTTCCAGGTAATTTCACTACAACTGACGTACTTTAAATACCTACTCTTTCATCGTACTTCCAGGTCATTTCACTGCCCGTTCTTCGGTCTACTTCAAAGTACTTGTGAGCTGCTATGTATAACCCAACTATTCTGAGTTTGTCTCTCAAAGGGTTAATTACAGGCTTTGAGTCTGCACACGAATAGACACTTAATAAATGCTAAATATATAAGTTCGAGCAATAGTTTTTATGTTCCAACTGGGATAGTCTTTATTTCTTATTAAACTAGATAGCCTTTATTTCTTATTAAACTAGATAGCCTTTATTTCTTATTAAACTAGATAGCCTTTATTTCTTATTAAACTAGATAGCCTTTATTTCTTATTAAACTAGATAGCCTTTATTTCTTATTAAACTAGATAGCCTTTATTTCTTATTAAACTAGATAGCCTTTATTTCTTATTAAACTAGATAACCTTGACCTAGCCAATGTATTTTCTTAAAATTATTTTCTGCAGACTAATGAAGTGCGACATTTTATAAAAGTTTGAGTGCAAAAATGATGTTTTTATTTTCAAAATGCATTAATATAATAATAATAATCTTTATTGTCCGTATGGAAATTTGTCTTACAAATTGTGCATTACACCAAAGAAAAAACATTATAACTATAAGAAACCAAAGTGTACATTCACACCAGACTCACTCATAATTTACATGTGACAAAGCTTATACCAGATTGTTCTTATTTAATGATTTGATTGCTAGGGGAACAAAAGAGTGTTTGTGTCTGTTTGTCTTTGCTATCGGTGTCTTGTATCTCTTTTGTGATGGTAAAATCACAAAATCCTGACACAAAGGATGATTCTTTATTTGGAGGATCTTGTTAGCTTTTTTATAGATGTTTGTCTCAAACAACAGCCAAAATGGGGTTTGTTTTTTGCCAATGATTTTACCAGCAGCATTTAGGATTCTTTAAAGTTTATTCTTATTTTTAATGCTCAGATTGCCATACCAGGCAGTGATATTGAAAATATTGCAGATATGAGCGTGATAAAACATAGCCAAGGCCTTTTCGCTAACATTAAACGAAGACAGTTTTCTTAGTAATCGTAATCTTTGCTGCCCTTTTTTGCTGATATAATCAGTATTTGCAGTAAAATTTAGTTTATTGTCTAGGATAGTACCAAGGTATTTAAAGGTTTGCACAATTTCAATAGTCTCTCCAGCTACAAAAACAATATCATGTTCCTTCTTTTCCCTACGAAAATCGATAATCATTTCTTTGTTGTTGTTTTTTTACATTTAATAATAAAAAATTATCTTTACAGTATTTTTCAATGTGTTCTATTTCTTTGAAATACTCATTTACGTCTGAGCTCTCTGAGAGCAGGGCAAGAAGAGCCGCATCATCAGCGAATTTTGTGAAGGAGCAAATAGAACTATCGGATTGAAAATCATTGGTGTACAAAATGAACCACAATGGCGATGTCACAGCCCCCTGGGGCGCCCCTGTGTTAACTATGCGTTCATTTGATTAATTATATATTAATACGTACTAGAGAAATGTTTTACTAGATTAAGTGTTTGTAATAAATGTATTTGTCTCTTACTATTGTTGCCAACTATTTCCCAAGACGAAGTAAAGAAATAGATACGAATAGAAGCACAGCCTGATTTAAGTAAGTGTAGGCCGCGGAGCAGGATTTTTTTGAAAAGCTTTAATAAAGATCCACTTATGAATAAAAATGCTTATACCAGGTATTTAAAAGCATGCTATATTTTAAAAGAAAGAAATACAGTTTTTGTAAATTTAATCTCACTTTCCTTTAAAAAATATTTAATATATATATTTAGTTTTAAAAAGTGTATATTTTTTAGTTTGTGGAAGTTAAGGCCCTTGGTAGACGCACTGTCGTAAATCCGGGGCTGTATTGACTTATTCTGAGCTTGCTACAAGCGGACATTTCTTAATCACGACATTTTGACAGCCGCACAAAAGGCGAAAAAAATGTTACAAAAAAATTAATTAAAAGTTTCTTAATAGTCGAAATTCGGATCTAGTTTTTATCTCTTTTATGCATGCCTCTTTCTTGTGGAAACCCCTTAAACGTGGCCCTGGATAAGGGACATTTTTATCCTTGATAAATTATAGTATTGCCAGAACTTTCATTTTTCATCTTTCTTTCAAATTATATCGAATCGTTTCAAAATAATGTAATAGAGAATTCTATTCAAACTTATTAAAGTTGCAACTGTACAATGGCTTATACAAATTGAGATTTCCTATAGTCTCTTAAGTCTATCTAGGTGTAGAAGAACAATACGTTAGATGAGGCCTAAGATGATGCGTGAGTTTAGTTTTCAATGCATTATCAAAGCTTTAATCTTTATTAGAACAGGTACCAACAGATGTACATCATATACCAATCAATTAGTGGGCCGAATGGTTTGGTAATGCCTTGGCCGGTCATGACACCCAGCCCGTCACTGTTTAAAAATGTATATTTTTGATTCTGTGGAGGGTAAGGCACTAGGCTGACGCACTGCCGTGAATCTGGAGCTGCATTTATATATTACAAGAACGCTACGACGGTCACTTCACAGTGTTGACAACTTCTAAGATTTTAAATATTGTCGGTAAAAATACGGAAAAATTGTTTAAAAAAATGTTGCTGACCCGTCGAAATTCGGATATTATTTTTTATCTCTTTTGTGGGAGCCACTTTCTTGTGGATTCACTTAGGCAGTTGCCTTGCCTGCCCTCCTTGTGATATTTTGAATAGTTACGTTAACTAGGACTTGATATCTAGATCAGTTGCATGTGTTAGGACATGATATTTAGATCAGTTGCATGTGTTAGGACATGATATTTAGATCAGATGCATGTGTTAGGACATGATATTTAGATC
>JAZGLO010006427.1:0-45326 GCA_036873155.1 Biomphalaria sudanica | reverse complement strand
TCCTTAATCTTCAGACTCGAAGACAAGCTTTATTATTAATATACCAATAAATTTGCTTATCCAACAAGCAGTATGTTGATATATGTATTACTAGGATTATGCTTCTTAGTATATGTTAGTAATATTCCTTAAGTCAATTGGCGATTTAAACAACATGGCGCCTTAATAAATATAATGATAGTTACAGCCCAAACTTTATGTCTGTTCTTGATTGTATTAGCTTTAATCCACACAGTGAATCTTTAGATTTTGTAAGTTTATTTTATGGAGAGATCTTGGACATGTTCAACATTTATCAAGAACTAACTTTCGTGGAAGACCTCCTTGACTAGATGGTCAAATAATGTTAATAAGCGTGCTAGGTGCGCTCTGGTCAAATCTCTCTTGTGTAGATACGGAAAAGAAGGGAAGAATATGAGTCGGACAGGTAACCAAGCGGTTAATGCCAATCTGCCACATATCCCACCAATTTTATGTGACGTGGTAATGTAGACCCAATAGTTCCCAACATATATTGTTACAGATGAAACTGCTGTCTGATGGTGGTGGTGGTGGGGGGGTGTCTATTGAAGTTCTTCTATCATCGTTGTCGTTATTTTCTCAAGAGATTTTGGGTCGAACAACGATAGTTTCCCCGCTGTCCCTCTCGAAAGTGAGTTGCAACCAAGAGTTCTCTATGTCATTTAGAATAGAATCGTAAGTCTTAATGTCAACCATACGTTAAAGCGCTTAATGCACAGTTGTCCAATAAAAAGCAATATCTCTATACTGCCTACATTCATATTCACATCTTTCTTTGTGTATATGTACGTCGTAAGCCCAAAATAAAACGCGAGCAAATAGATTACATCAATCTAGAAACTTTAAATTATTGTATTAATAAAATAATAGTTATATTTTTTTTACCTAATTTTTTGCAAGATTAAGAATGTATCATCTATAAATAGATAAATCTTTTTTTCATCAATCGGAACTTTTTTCTGTAGAGTAGGCTCCTAAAGTGTATGGGGAAGAGGTAAATGTTTGCATTACTCAAATATATTTTAGTAGAATATATAGTAGTAGTAGTATAAATTTATATATATATATATATATATATATATATATATATATATATATATATATATATATATATATTTACTGATAGGAATGATGTCAGTCTCAAAAACAAATCATGAGAGAGAGAGAATAAAGGATATATCAGAAAAACATTGACTTGAACATTTTTAGTAGAGATTATTTAAGAGCTCCTTACGGAAAAAGTTTTAAATTATAACTAATGTTTCTCAGGCCCTTCGGAAAAGGCAAATCAAGCACTGAACAGTTTTGCGTCCTTCAAAGTGTGAGCAGGTCAGGGTGGCGCTACTGAGAGAGGCCTTTTTTTGGTTATCTGCTGCTGCTCAACATTTATTCATTTATAACAGTAGGCGGGTGGTAGCTCTACTGGGTGGGCCCAATCTGTGCACCTCGGTCTACCGACCAAGGGGCTAGAGTCGCCTAAGCAACCAGACAGCACAATTAAACTAAGCTAGCTAACTAAAGATAAAATAACCAACTACAAATATAAAGCAAACTTATATACACTTTATTTACAACCAACTTACAAAGCAATAAAAATATAGGTGAATACGACAATGAAAATAAACAAAAACTATATATACGCACTACTAAATAATTAATCGACCCTTCTTACACTGAACTTAACAAATCCGCTAACCAAAACCCTCTGCCGCCTCTGGATCTATGTTGCTAAATCTACAACTACAAGCACTAACAAACTAACTATTACTAACTAAACCAACCATCAAATAACCTAAACTACCCCAACACTAAACAGTAAGCTACTAGCAACAGTAAAGCAGAACTACAGCAAACAGTTAGGCAGCCGAAATAATGGCAGTTAGGCAACCAAAATAATGGCAGTTAGGCAGCTGGAATAATGGCAGTTAGGCAGTAATAACTGCGGCAGACAGTTAGGCAGTAATAAAACAACAGTAGTAACTTCGGCAGACAGTTAGGCAGTAAGGCAGCCGAAATAATGGCAGTTAGGCAGTAATAACTGCGGCAGACAGTCAGGCCGTAAGGCAGGAATTATAGCCTGCAATTTCAAAATAAACAAACATAAGACAATAATAACAAAATAATAATGAACTAGACCTAGTCTAGCACATACACATAATACAAGCATGAGGTAATTTCAATTACCTACATGTAGCTAATAAAAGCAATACCTGAGTTATTAAAGTCCCAGCCACAACCAACACAGGTCAGGCTAGACTACAATAAACATAAGCTAGATCTAGATAATAGTGGATAAGACTAAACAAGCCGCCATGACAGCGACGCTTAGGCCGCAGCCATCTTTTACATTAAAAAGTAGGACAAAATGCCAACTTAAATAGAGTGGTTATCCTAACGATAAAATATTCATAAAAATACATAGCAAACATAAAATAATAAAATATTTACACATAGACATAGTATAGGAAAGAAAAAAGCATTAAGGATGGCGCAAGGGGGGTGACGCTACCCAAGTCTACAGAACTTCCGGCTGCATCAGAGGTAATCATGGCTAATTAACTAGCCAGTGACGCCACTACACTAATCAGTCTGCATCTAGACTATAGCAATAAATGCAGAAACAATCAATACAAATACAAACGAAAGAAAGCAAAAATAAAAACATTTTCCAACTTACAGGCGGTCCCAGCTGAAATTACACTACACAAAAATAACTTTACACAGGCACCACTGTCAGCACTGACCACTGGTCAAGACAAAAGAGAGCTCAACGTGGTCCCGGAGCTAGCTATAAATGGTCAGCGCGAACATATCGGAGAGCATGACGTCACGCTAATTATCTAATACTAAACTGGACTACCGATTTCCCTAATTTGTACCTAGCCGTACACAACAATAAAATCTAGCAAATTTCTAAAGACACGGACTACAAAACATTATATACCAAATTAAAAAGCATTAAAACGAGAATCTTAAAATTTAAATTAACAAAAATACAAAAAGGAAGATAAAAAGTTATTTCTATTCTAATCTCATATGGGGCTCTATACCGTTTATAGACCTGCACATAAACTGATATTAAAAAATAACAACTAATCCAACACTAATGCCAAAGACAAAAATAAGCAGAACTAACCAGGGACAAAAAATAGGAAATAACATGCACAGCTCTAAGGCTAGTTTGAAAAACTACTTTTCCTCTACGAGTAAAACACAAATAACAGAAAAAGACTAAAACTAGCAGAAAGTTATAAATAGCGGAAACTACAAAATACTCAGCACTGAACTATAAAAATTAAAAAGGACACTAAATTACAAACATCATAGCCCTGGCCTATCTAAATAATATAAATTAGATAAAATTAGGTCAAAAATTAGATCTAGGAGCGCAAGCTCACAAAAGCATCGTCGAGCAAAGCCTGAAATACCAACAAAGGATGTTGATCAGTTTTGTAGATTAAAAAAAGAAGTTTTATAGCTCAGGAAAATGCAAGAGAATAAGTCATCTCGAAACAATTTGTCCAGATTCAGCAACAAGTCTAATCAAATCAAGCTGCTGTGTCACAACAGACGCTGGAGCTCTTCAACACCGAGAAGGATATGAGATTAGGGTTTATCTTATCCCCATTTCGTTTGCACGTAGCCATCGACGATGTCATAGACATACATTAAGCAGGCTTCATTCGGGTTCCCATGGCGTATACCAAACTGAGTTGGATTTTGCAGACGACATAGTATTACTTAAATACAATTAAATGTATGCACGATATGACGGAAAGACGCCCTCAACGTTATGCATACTGGGTGCAGGTTACCCAGTACTCCCATCCACATGTTAACCTATTTAGTCACGCACTCTTATCACAAGCAATGAAGTTGCACATGATGGTGTAGCATGTCTGATTGGAAAGCAGGAGCCGTTTTTCAGAAAGTACGGCCTATCTGAACAAACTAATCAATCAGCCTGGAGTATAAAATCCACCTACTTAATACATAGTTTCATCGGCCACCTACGCTTCGAGACGTGGAAGGTTGAAAAGGATTCTAAGAGCAACGTACCGAGATAATGTTACCTAGATCTATAGAGAAATATTTTCCCGCACACTCGCCGTCTAAGGAGAGTGCCGACTGAACGTCTATTGCGATTGACAAGACGAAACACGTTTACCAAAGTCAGCTCATGAAAGCCGAAAAGAGGAACGCAAAAACATGGCCGTCCACGTTTAATCATGGCGTCACACCTTTTTAGAAGGAAAGTGGCTGTGAAAGACTAATTTCTGTGGAGAGAACTTGCAGGCCTATGCCTTGAATGGCGCGAGTGGGGCTTATGTCTATGTGTATTTTAACATTTTACAATAAAATATGTTACGTTCCCCACTTAAATGATCAGATAAGCTGTTTGGGTGAGCGCCTTAAGCTCATTAGGAGTTGTCCGGTGTGAAGTCCTGGGTGCCAAGCTTTTTACTACATTTCTGAGCTTAAGAAACTCTTTCTCATGGCGTCTACAACTCATTATTCTTCTCATAACAGAAAGATTACAAGTCAAATAGAATTAAATTAAGAAATTTTTGGGGACATGTTGAAACTAAACTGAGAGACATTCAAGGCAGTAATTTTTTATTTTTGAAAAGTGCATTTCTCCGACTTGGGAGTCACCCCCTTTGTCTTCAACGGGGGGCGCTAGCGCACCCCGGGAAAATTTCGAGGAATTAGGGGCGCTGGGGAGCCAAAGAGGCGGTAGGGGGCCCTGGGCATAGTAGGGGCGCTGGATATAAAAGGGGGACTTAGAAATGAAAGAAGAAACTCGAGATGCACTGAAACAAAACAAAAAAATCTTCAAAATTAATCAAATAGAGACAAATTAATGTTAGCTAGCTTCTAATTTAAGAAATGAAACAACGTTAGAAAATGAGTTCGGGAGTCCCCTATTTGTATTTAGGAATTCTTACTCTGTTGCTGTAATCGGATAATATCTATTTAGTTCTTGTTCGCGTTAACATTTATGATTTGGTAAACAAACTAGGTAATACGCTTTTTAGATTATAGTTTATTTTATTTACATATGTTAATATAATAAGGCTTGCCCGAAGATTAATGACGAATGCAGCATTTCCCATGGCTACGCAGCCCCAGCTGTGACCTACATATGTTGCCGCCTCTGGTCGATTTAGATTTTCTTTTCGCCTTCTTCGTCTGTCCTTTGCAGCGGATTTTTTTTCACATATGTATCCCGCGGCCTTTGAACGTGACCTTCAGCTGACTCGTTCTGAACCCGCGTGCAACCACGTGCTTTCTTCTTTGTCAGTTAAAGTAAATTGGCGCTTAAAAGCGTTTCCTTTGGGCACCCCTGTTATGTCGACAACCTTTCAGCTCACTAAAAAAGACTGCTTTTGGCAAACGTTCGTCCCCCATACGGATACGTACCATACCCAACGTAGCTGTCGGACCATATGTTAACATATTAATATGTAAATGTTAATTCAAAAACCAAAACGCTAAAACTAATATCCAAATAGAATAATTTAACCATTTCCATGTTTTAACAATGAAAACATTAAATAAGTCGGTCATAAGGAAAACTCGCTGACATACACATATAAATGTCTCCCAAAGTTTTTTTTAAATTGATACCATATAAAAAGTATTCCAATTTCCAATGTTCTACTTTGAATTACTACATTTTAAAATGAGGTTATGAAACCTAGTCGGCTTCAGGAACATAAAGCAATATCCAAAATTAATTTAAGAATATTCATTAACGATTGAAAAACTTTGTGTGGTGGGTTGGTCACAGAACACAAACTAAATGACATGACAAAGGTAACTCGTAGGACGATTCCAAACTGTTTATTATATACTAAAGACCTGCCAAAGGCAAACATAAAACATAATTACAAATGAACATAAACTAAACATAATTAATAGGCCTAAATACTAGATCTAATGAAAAACAAAAAATGGACAGTTAACATTCTATATAGAATACTACAGGTACGCATTTAAATAAATGAATTCATCTACATGCTGGCCTCTAAAAATAAGAATAGTCCAACATGAACAAAAACCGCGGTAGTGATATTCTATATAAACTACTAATGAAATTTACAATCTAATATGAATAAGTAAAATGTGATTACCTGCAGCCATCCATAAACACATGGTGTAGAACCAGGCACAAACAGGGAATGGAGACGACGTATGCCCAGTAACGTACGGACACTACAGCGACAAGAGATGCCGGTCGAATGGACAGTGCCCACGTTGGTGTGCCTTGTTATGCGCGGACACAAGGTGCCATCTAGGGGGAAGGGTCACGTGGATATCGGGGTGGACGGTGTTTTCTGAAAAGGTATCCACTCCACTACATTTGTACTATTCAAACAATATAAATAAAAAAAAAGGACGAGGCAGAATATGTTTTAATGGCCTCTTAGAAAATTGCATAGATATTTTTTGCCAAAAATAAACAAACAAACAAAACCTTTTAGTCATAAGATGCTTTTGAAAATTGATTAAAACTAAAATTAAAATTGTTACAAACTTATATGTGTGGCATAGAGGTAGTGTTCTGTCCAACGTTCTAGCTGCTTGGTTTGATCTGTAATTTTTTCTCCTGATTTGGATAGAAGGGGGGGCAGGCTTAGACACTGTTGGACCCAGGGCCGCTTTAATGCCATCAAATAGAGCTTTGCTATTTCCTGAGTGGATTCTGTTGCAGGTATCCCTCCAAAAGTTGTTAGCACATTTTCTAGCCATTTGTTTCGCCTCTTTATTAGCACTTTTGAAGGCCTCCAAAGATCTTGGACTTGGCACTGTCTTGTGAGCGAGGTGTGCAGATCGCTTTTTCTCGATGCAAGGTTCCATATGTGCTTTTGAGGCCCAAAGGCGGTGATTGCCGAATTGTAGATTACATCTCTTAATTTCTCCCATCTGATAGAGATGTCTTCTTCATCGCTTAACGAGGGGATCGAACTGTTCAGGAGCTCGCCAAAGAGTGCACACTTCTCTGGGTCACCTACATGGTTGACGTTAATTCGCCTAGTTCTGGGTTGAGTGGAAGTATAAGCCTTCTTGAGAAGTAGTTTGATTTTGCATTTTGCTTAACACTAGTGAATGGTCTGAGTTGCAGTCCGCACTATGGTATGAACGGGTGTAGATGACACTTTTCAGATCCATCCTTCGGGTGATGCAGAGGTCAAGCTGGTGCCATCTTTTTGAGCGTGGGTGCTGCCAAGAGACTTTATGGCGTTCCTTGCCAGAGAAGAATGTATTTGTTACACACAGTTCATGAGAGCTACACAACTCGAGTAGCCTTTGGCCATTGTCATTGATTTTGCCAACACCATGAGGTCCCAAGCATTGTGGCCATGCATCATTTCCATCACCAACACGGGCATTAAAGTCTCCATTTATATTGAGGTGCTCGGATTTTGGAATACTTTTAATTACGTCCTCTAGGGCTTGAAAGAATCTGTCTTTGTCCTCTTCCGGTGCAGCAAGGGTTGGTGAGTAAGCACAGACTATATTAACTTTGCCTTGCGGTGATGCAAATTTCATGTGTGTTACTCTTTCATTGCCAATGGGAAACATCGCGATGCAGGAGACGAGACTGTTTCTTATTGCGAAGCCGACGCCATGTATTCTAGGGCTTTGTTCTGTTTTTCCTTGCCAGTAAAATGTATAGTTGCTTTCTGTAAGAGATCCGCTGTCTGCCAGTCTGGTTTCTTGCAGGCAGGCCACATTAATGTTTAGTCTGCTGAGTCCTCTGTCGATGATAGCTGTTTAACGCATGTCGGTGACGAGTTCAGGGTCAGTATTGAAGCCAGGACACATTGTCCGTATGTTCCAGCTTGCTAAACGCATTAATGTTGAGGATTTTCTTTTCATTGTATTTGCAGGTGCGGGTGAGCAGCTTGCTTTTTTATTTTGTCTTAGCACCAAGCACCCAGTGGTGCGGCAAGCTGTGGCGGGATAGCACTTTACTGTCCGAGGGCTGCTCGGTTTAAGGCAGGCAGTAGCTATCCAGTGAGGCTAAAAAGCCCCTCCTACCGTCAAGAGTGGTCCCTGGCGTTCCAGCTTACGCCAATCAGCTAGGAACTTATCCCCAGTAACTACCACTCTCCGTGTTTTTCCAAAGACATTACTGTTAGAGATGGAGTGACCTCTCCATTGCTGGGGGAAAGCCTGGGCGGTAAATTTGCGAGTGCTGGGCTGCCCACTCGTCAGCACACGCCTCTCTTCCATACTGACGAGCCATCCCAATTTGGGGACAGGTGCCTGCAGGAGTTTGCCAGAGAGCAGTAGTCTTACTACTGTCCCCCCGCCTACGGGCTCCAGGACCGGATTTTCTGTTAGGGTTTACTCCCTTAGCCTTAGACCTTACAGGGACACACACACAAGGCAGTGCGGTTATTGACCTATAGCTAGGGGTTTGGTTTGTGGGCAACAGGGCGTGTCCGCACGCCGACGGGCCATGCCTGCCTCACATCTTGGGGCCAAACCTCCTCCGAGACCCTTGCAGTTTAGCCTGAGGCTTCGCAGCCTCAGTTTCCATCTGCCACCACGAGGAGGTACTGCATAGGACTTGCTGTGGAGAGGCTATGTACTGGCAAGAGAGACTTACAAAACTGCTCCCCTTTCGGTGGCAACTGCTCCCCTTTCGGTGGCAACAAGTCAAGCTACCACACTAGACGCTTCACACAGCCATTTAATATTTATATACAAAAAAAAAAACAACTAAATTTACAATTAAACCTAAAAATAGTAGGCCTACTAGGCCCTAATATTCATTAACTTAAAAATGAACTCTTCTAAGTATTTGAAAAAAAGTCTTTACAATGAGATGAATTTTTGAGTGTAATAATTGCAAGTTATTTAACATAATTTTTACATAATAGTTCGGAAATTAACGATCTGTTATTGACAGCGTGAAAATTATAAATAAAATTTTATTCAAATTTTCCTTCTCACGCTTCTTTAATAGTATTTCTCTTAGTGAGGTGAGTTGGTGGGGGTTTTTAAAGGAAAAAAAAAACGAAAAGTGTACGGTAGGCCAAAAATGGTTGGAGACCACTGACTTAATGCAATACAACTTCCTCTTCAACGCGGCCCTCTCCGCCCTTCTTTGCTCAAATATTTGGTAAGAACAAAAAATTATAGGAATATTTTATAAGGTAATGCTCAAAATGTGTGTCCTGTGGAGGAGGGGGAACAAAGAAACTTTCAACAAGTGTGTGCTCAAGAGGAGGGGGACACAAAAACTTTCAACAAGTGTGTCCTCAAGAGGAGGGGGGAACATCGAAACTTTTAACAAGTGTGTCCTCAAGAGGAGGGGACACAAAAACTTTCAACATGTGTTTATCGTCCCGCATGACCGTCGAGTCTGATGGAACACAGAGTCTTACATTTATTATGCACTGTGGACATAAATATCGAGGTGCAGAATAGTACCGCCTCATGGGCCAGATTTGGTCCTCGGGCCGTAGTTTTGGCATAGCTATCGATATAGTAGGCTACATAGGGCGCTAGATTCTATACTATCAATATAGTAGGACTTGCAAAGAGCGCTAGATTCTATACTATCAATATAGTTGGGCTTGCATAGTGTGCCAGATTCTATACTATCAATATAGTATGGCTTGCATTGGGCGCTAGGTTCTATACTAACGATATAGAAGGGCTTCTATGAGACGTTATATTCTATACTAACAATATAAAAGGGCTTTCACATGGCGCCAAATGTCCAGATTTTTTTTGTAACGTATAAAGTAAATGTGATGTGGAGAGTTCAAGTTTCTTTTCACTTTTCCCAACCTCCCCCCCCCCCGCATCTGCTGCCCTCCCCCCGCACACATTATACAACCTGATTGTGGAAAGAGAATGTGAGTTCTGTGTGGAGCCTTATTGTGGCAGATGTCATGTGAGGGTTAGTGAAGATAAAACGACTGTCATTCTAAGTACTTGGACGGTAGAGAGAGAGAAAAATGTTGGAAGCAGACGATGTAATTAAAAAAGATTAACTTAATACTTACCAAAAATAAACGAAAAAAAAAATCTCTTCTGTAATAAAACATTTTTTGTTAAGATCCTATGATATATCTGATGATACTTCAATTTTAATAATTTATCTCCTAAAATCCGTTGTTTACTACTTACCTGTCGATATTTGGATCAGGCCATTGTAAGCCATTAGCATTTAACAAGCACATAGCTCGTGATATTTATGACTATTTCGTAGTTTTAATCATGTCGTAATTGTGCATTAAGTGTTCACAACTAAGCTTGTAATGTGACAATTTCAATAAAGTTTTATTTTAAGTTCTCAGCTTACTATTTATTTTAGAAAAGTTATATCAAAGAAGTGATTTTATTATACATGATGGCACATTTTACAATGAACTAATAACCAACAAGAATACAAATTAGTTTTGTCTGTTACACATATTTTGCACGTTCCTCCAGGAATGAGGACTATTAAATCCTCGCCTAAACGTCCTGAAGGATAGCATGGGACGATGGCGGACAGGGTCCTAGCACGGGATCATCATGACACTCAGTCATACTACACGACCAGGCAGCCATCCGTAGGCTATATAATTTCACATTATAGGGAAGGAAACATAGTTTTGAAAATATGTGTGCCTTAAGTTGTACAATGAACTAAAGGTAAGACTTAAATTTAGACTATAAGTGATATAATTATTGTGACGATTTAGCTTTGTTGTCACCCTAGAGATTCAATCCGAGACGCAGTGAAACATTTCACTCCATTGATTTGAAAGGTACGAAAAACAATGCTACTTAGAATAAACAAAAATGACATTGAATACTTCGCAGACCCAGTTTTAACGATCATATGCCACATAATGCGCCGCAGAAAGATCCCTTGTTCTTCGCGGACTAAACCGAGACCAATCGTCGTAGTAGGCATCAACACTGACCTGTGACGTCGCAACATGTGGGCAGGAGAGACCAATAGCTCGTTGTCACGTCGTAAAGACCTGTGACGTGGTAGCGAACTATTGGTCTCAATTCCCCTCAGGTTGTGACGTAGGAGGTCTATTACGATTAATCTCAGCTGAACTAAGATTTAGCTAAATGTCATAATAATTCTTGAGAATTTCAATAAGTAATAAGAATAAGGTTAATCAATTCCTACTATGTGAAGCTCATGGTATCATACATTTAACATTGTTTTCAAGCAGTAAATATTTTTTTTGAATCAAATAGTTAGTGGCATGATCTTTCTGAAATTTAATAAATTGTATTCCTTTTCCTATAATTGAAAAATAATGAAAAAAACAAAATGGCTAGAATAGGGATCGAACCAACATCATTCTTCTTATTAGTATGGCTGGTTAATTAAGTTGTTAGAGCCTCGCACTTATAACGCTGACGTAGTGTCTCAGCCACTAAAAGATCCAGAACTTTGGAGTGGGGGGGCGATTTTTTTCCAAACCCTAACCCTAACGCCAATAAACCCTAACCCTAAGCATACACGCGCGTACTTCATATATATATATATATATATATATATATATATATATATATATATATATATATATATATATATATATATATATATATATATCTTATCTTATATAATACAGACGTTACTTCAAAAAAGAAGATGATTACGTCCTACGCGTCATGCATTTAGTCATGCATATTAACCAATGACTTAAATTCTGCCAAGTCACTGGTTTTTCTGGCTAGCTCAGGCAACCCATTCCATGCTCTAATAGCACTAGGGAAGAAGGAGTATTTGTACAAATTTGTCCTAGCATATGGGACGAGGAATGTGCCTTTGTGTGTTTCAGAATATTTTATTAAATTTTGTTTTTCCTTTGAAGATTATGGTTCAGTGTTTTATGTATAATTGCTACTTTACTGTCTTGTCTTGAAGGCTTTCTAAATTTAGTGATTTTACTAATGGTGTTACCCTAGTCAAATGTGAATATTCGTTTGTTATGAATCTCACTGCTCTATTTTGTGTTTGTTCCAGTTTCTTAATGTTTTCTTGAGTTGAGGGGTCCCAAATGGAGGATGCATATTCTATTATTGGCCTAACCAAGGTTAAATAACATTTTAGTTTTATGTTCTTATTTGATTTATAGAAATTTCTTTTAATAAATCCTAATGCTTTGTTTGATTTTTTTATAGTTTCATCAATATATGAATTCCATGACAGTTTTTCATTTATTATAACACCTAGGTATTTTGAGTTTTTAGTCTGTGTTACTGGTTTGCCATGAATAAGATAAGTGGAATTAATTTGTTTTAGTTTTTTTGTTACTCTTAACAACTGACATTTTTCTGGGTGGAAAGACATGCTCCAATTTGATTCCCATTTCTGTAATTCATCTAATTCTCTTTGTAAAATATCTGTGTCTTGTGTTGTTTTTATTGTTCTATTTATTATGCAATCGTCTGCAAATAATCTGACTTTTGTTCCTGAACTAATGCAATTTGGTAAATCATTTATGTAAATTAAAAATAGTAGTGGACCCAAGACTGTTCCTTGATGTTGATTTAGAGCCATTTATTATTACATTTTGTTCTCTCCCTATCAGAAAATCTTTAATCCACTGATGCAGTGGACCGTTAATGCCGAAATATTTTAATTTTTTAAGCAAACTATGGTGGTGAACTTTGTCAAAAGCCTTGAAAAAATCTAGTAAGATAGCATCTATTTGTTTACTATTATCTAAACCTTTTGAAAAATCATCAATTAGTCCTATTAGTTGTGTTTCACATGATCTATATTTCCTAAAGCCATGTTGGTATGGGGTGAGGACATTATGTTTGTCTAAGTGGTTTATGACTTTGCTACATATTATGTGTTCTAGGATTTTACATGTGATGCTTGTAAGTGATACTGGTCTGTAGTTTCCTGGGTCAGATTTTTCTTTTTTAAATAGGGGGGTGACATTAGCTTCTTTCCAGTCCTTTGGTACTCTGCCCTGGTTAAGTGAAGCCTGAAAGAGTATTTTGAACACTGGGGCTAGCTCATTGCTTAGTTCTTTGAGTAATTTAGCTGGAATACCATCAAGTCTAGACGCTTTATTTGGTTTGGTGTTGGCTAATAGTTTTTAATTCCATTTTCGTGTACTGCTAAATCTTCTATGTTGTCTACTTGGTTCAAATTAAGAAATATGTCTTTGTCTCCTGGGGCTGAGAATCCTGATGCAAAGTATTTGTTTAGAATGTTTGCTTTAGTTTCATTATCATTATGTATTATGTTATGTTCATCTTTTAATGGTGCTATGCCTGTTGTTTTCATTTTCTTAGACTTAATGTATGACCATAGGTTTTTGTTGTTATCTTTAGATATTACATTGTTTATGTATTCACTCTGCAGCTGTCTGCTTACTTTTTGGGTTAGGTGTTTAATTTGTATATACTTTTTGTAAACTCTTTCTGCCTTGGTTTCTTTAAATTTTCTATATAGGTTTTCCTTCTGTTTACAAAGCTTCTTTAGTCTATTATTAAACCAGCATTTATTTATTTTGTTTGATGTGTATTTAGTTGGTATATGATTTTCTATAATGCTTTTAAGATGGTTTTTAATGAAATTCTAGAGGTCATCGACTGGTTGGTTAATGTCTTTTTCTTATAAGAATGTTTGTTGAAAGTTTAATGCAGCTTGGTGTAGTTGTGTTAGGTTACATTTATTCCAGAGTAAGATTTTTCTGTTAGGTTTTGTATTGGCTACTGCTTTTATCTGACTGTGTATTTTTATGATCTCATGGTCTGATAGACCAGGGATAATATCATAATCAACTACTAATCCAGGTCTGTTGGTTAAGAAGAGATCTAATGTGTTGTTTAATCTAGTTGGCTTTTTAATGATTTGATCTAAACTTAGGTTGTGTAAAGTTTCTATGAAAAGCTCATTTATGTCCTTTTGGTTTTGGTGTTTATGTATGGTTAGTGTTTTCCAATTTATATCAGGTAGGTTGAAATCACACATAATCCAAAAAACTGCATTTTTATTTGTCTCTTTAAGTGTAGTAATCTGATTACATAGTTCCTGCATGTATTCTAAACTAAAATTTGGTGGTCTGTAAATGCTGCCTATTATTAGGGATGTTGAGGTGGTATTAATTTTACAAAATGTAGATTCTATATTTTTTGAGTTAGATAAGTTAATTTCTTCTGCTATAAGAGTGTTTTTTATTGCTAAAAGATCTCCTCCATGATTATCAGCCCTATCTTTTCTAGAAATTTTATAATTGATATTGAAAATTTCTGCATTATAAATTTCAGGATGTAGCCAAGTTTCTGTTCCTGCAATTATGTCTGGTTTCTCACATTCTAATAAAATTTCTAAGTCTGCTGTTTTGTTCCTAATGCTTTGAAAATTTATTACTAAGGTTTTAAGGTATTTTGGTATTACTTCTTTAGTAGGTTTCTTTAGTGAGGTTGTTGTATTAATTTTAGTAGATTTAAGTTTAACAGGAGTGGATCTGGCTAGTGGTTGGTGAGTTTGTTTTGGGATGGTGTTTAGGATGTTGTATGGGTTAGAAGTGTCCGCATCAAAGAAATCAAACAGTCCTGATGTAAACTGAGGTAACCCACACGGTACACAGTGCTATGATGCATCTTTGTTGCCTAAGGCATAATACACAGGTGTATTCATATGGAGACATGATGCATGGTACCATTCATCGCAGGTGTCACATTGAATGGCTTTCTGTTTCATGGTGCATACTTTTTTGCAGATGTTGCATCTATCTTTACATCTAGGCCCTGGATTTGACTCTACATCTCCTGCTATTAATATTAACAGTGATAGGTATTTATTTCTACTGTGTCTGATTGAGAACTTCCATTTGTGATGGGTTATCTTCTTTAATGTTATGGATGTGTATGTTAGTTATTTTTAAAGTTGCATTGATCTAAAGTGTGATGATTGATTATGACTGTTTTGTCCTTTTTAAGTTTAGTGTTGACTGAGGTAGATCTAGTTCTGTGTTCAGCTAGTGTGTATTTAGTAATTATTAGGATAAATAGCCAGAGCAATTTCATGATGACTGTTGTTGATTTTAGTTTTTAAAGGTCTAGTCTAAATCTAGTTTAAGGTTAAAAATGCCTAAGACGGCCTAAGTTAAGTCTAAGTCTAAAGTGAAAGCTAATTTACAATGACAATCAAATGGTTTATTCAAAATATAGAGATCTAGACTAGATCCAGATCTAATTATACATCTAGCCTCTAGATCTAATTCTACATCAATATATTTATGTGTTTAACTAACTATATAGAATATAACTATTAGTTATTATTAGTAGTATTAGTAGATGATTAGTAGATCTAAGGCCTAGGTCTAAGTCTGACTAGATCTAAAATCTAAGGATATAATAATAAATATAGACTAAATTGTCTAAATAATATTAAATATAATTATAAAAATAAGGTCATTATGGATTAGTGAGACTAATAGACCTAAACTAAGAGTTGTTAATTTGAATTAATTAGTGGAAATAATGCTGAATTAAGTTAAATCTATAATTTAAAGATATTAGTTTATTAGTTGAATAGCTTTTTTAAGGAATTTTGTTTGGTTTTAATACGACAAAACGAAAATTGAACTCATCTATGATATCTGTAAACAGGGAGCAGCCATCTTGTCAAGAGCGCATAACTATATAAATTAGAATGTTTTAAAAAAGCAACGTTTCTCAACCTTCGGCCTAAAAAATAAGCTCAAAAAAGTCATGTTGAGGCTGGAAGCTGCCCCAGTGGGGATCGGGGCTTCGCCCCTACGCCAAAATCGTTTTCTTGTACTTTCACAGCAGGAACGCATTCTCCTGACACCTATCTTATCTTATCTTATATAATACAGACGTTACTTCAAAAAAGAAGATGATTACGTCCTACGCGTCATGCATTTAGTCATGCATATTAACCAATGACTTAAATTCTGCCAAGTAACTGGTTTTTCTGGCTAGCTCAGGCAACCCATTCCATGCTCAAATAGCACTAGGGAAGAAGGAGTATTTGTACAAATTTGTCCTAGCATATGGGACGAGGATTGTGCCTTACTCTTTGTGTGTTTCAGAATATTTTATTAAATTTTGTTTTTGTATTTGAAGATTATGGTTCAGTGTTTTATGCATAATTGCTACTTTACTTTTGAGTCTTCTGTCCTGAAGGCTTCCTAAATTTAGTGATTTTACTATAGGTGTTACTCTAGTCAAATGTGAATATTTTTTTTTTGTTATGAATCTCACTGCTCTATTTTGTGTCTGTTCCAGTTTCTTAATGTTCTCTTGAGTTGAGGCGTCCCAAACGGAAGATGCATATTCTAATATTGGCCTAACCAAGGTTAAATAACATTTTAGTTTTATGTTCTCATTTGATTTATAGATTTATAGAGTTACGTACAGCTTATTATTCATCCTATTTAAAAAAGGATCTTTTGAATAATGTTTTACTTGAAAAAACTTTTAATATGGATTTATATGCCCTTACTACATTGCAAATACAACCGATTTGTTCCTTAAAAAAATAAGATACCCCACATATTTAGAATGAGGCTTTGAAAATCGCCGCCGAAAAAAAAAATTATTCGAAAAAAAAAACCCAGTCATGTTGAGGTCTTTCTCTAGACAGCTATGGGGTCTGGGGGAGTGCTAGAAGCTCCCCCAGTGGGGATCGGAGCAAAGCCCTGACGTCAACGCCGTTTTCTTACATTCTTCACTGCAGAAACGCATTCTCCTGACATCTAGCGCTAATTATTCATTCTACTAAGTTAGGACCTTTTGAATAAGGTTTTACTTGAAAAATATTCTAATATGATTTTACAGCCTCTTACTACATCGCAAATACAATCGATTTTTTCTTGAAAAGATAAGATACTTCACAGATTTAGTTTAAGACTTTGAGGAACGCCGCCGAAAAAACAACAACATTTATTTGAAAAATAATATTTTAAAAAAAAACAACTAAAAATCTCTTTTGTAAGTTATACATTTTGTTTAATATGCATGTTTCTAACTTTGTTTTGTTACAGAACTATAATTCAAAGCTTTAAAAAAAAATACATCTCGGAATTGGGAGAAGAAATTAAGTGAAATTATTAGATTTTTCTCTAATTTTTGTTGCATTTTTAGGATTTCGTCTGGAAAGGGGAGGCGGCGGTAGAGTGAAAACGATTAACCCTTGTTCCTTATTATAATTTCTGTTAATGATTGCATTTTGGCATTAAAGAATAGGGGTGGGGCGACTCGATATAAGAATTTAATTTATAGCATATATAAATTGTATTAGTGACATTTTTTTAAATTTTGTAATTTCTTACAAAAAGTAAAAGGTATTGGTTTGTCCGATGGGCGGAAGGCGATTGCATATATCACCTCTCCCACCTGGTACAACCCTTTTTCAATTTTAAATTTACTAATTATAAAATTTGAGATCAGAGTGTGTATGTGACATAATATACAAATGGGTTAAAACATCAATATGTAGCTTATATTATTTAGAATTCAACTAATTTTGGTCAAAAACTATGATTTCTCCATAAAAATTGAACCGCCCCCCACCCACTCAGAGGGCTAGAGTGGGGAGGGCAGTAGAAGCAATCAAATCACCCCCCCCCACCTCATTAAATCGACTAAGATACCAGAAGTGTAGCGACATAATATAAAAAGTATATAGTAATTCCATTTTGTTCACAAACTATGATTTCTAAATAAAAGTAGGACCGCCCCCCCCCTCAAAGTTTAGGTGGAAAGGGCAGTAAATGTATTCGCCCCCCCCCCCCAAACCCACACAATCGGCAAACGAGGGAACGACATAATATAATGATAGGTTAAATATCAATAACAAGTTTTAATTATATAAATATTTAATTGATTCTGTTAACAAGCTGTGATTTCTACAAATAAGCTGGACCGCCGCCCCCCCCCACTCGAAAGTTTATGGTGGGGGGGGCGGGATTGATGCCATCACCACCTCTCTATCCTACCAACTCGGCCAACATACTAGAGGGGGGGGGCGAAATAATCTAAAAATAGGTTGAAATAAAAATAATTAATATATATTATTAAGATAAGTAATAAATTCGTATACGAATTAAGTGATTTCTATTAGTATACGAATTGTGTGATTTCTATACTAAAATTCTTTCCCCCCTGGATATGCCAGTGGTCTCAGCGAGGGTCGTCACAAATAAGAGGTGTAGAAACACCGGTTTGATTTGTCAAGATAGACATTCAAATATTGAAATCTAGTTTTTAAAAACCTTTTTGAAGAATATAAGTAACCTATGTTATTTGAGATGATCACGTGGTATGGTATTAGCAGTCATCATTTTTTTTTAAAGTCTTCATTCCTAGGCAAATAGCTTGTGGTACGTTTTGTAAGTTAAGTCAGAAACCATTTTTGTTTATATTATTTTTTATAGCCATTTGAAAATCCATCTCTTAAAATACTAATCGTTTGCATTTATTCCAGTGCAGTAGAGTTTGAATTGGAATGAGTAATTTTACTATTTTTAGGGCTTTTCGTATGAACAGTGTGCATTCGGGATAATGAAGCTAGAACCAGTAGGAACTCTCAACTTCCATATTTCTTCACAGGTCAAGCGGCTTGTTGTTACTACTCAGCCCTTCCCCTACCCAATGATCCTCATAGTAACAGCTGGACTACCTATCACGTTAACACTGTATTTCCTAACGCGACATTCATGTAAAATTTTATATATATATATATATATATATATATATATATATATATATATATATATATATATATATATATATATATATATATATATATATATATATATATATATATATATATATATGTATATACAAGCAAAGGTTCATTTACATACGCACGCACATTTCTCATTTACTTTTTTGCCCTCAGAGACATTTTTTTTACCAAAAAGAAATATTAATATTACTTAATATGTCCTTGAACTTGACCTGGAGGCTAGTAAGCCTTGAGGGTTGAGCTACTTTGGGGGTGACTTCATCGTGTGATGTTAAAACAAGAAACTATGTTGAATACTTTATGGCTGCTACTCCACTGAAAAGATAAATTGTGCGCACATTTTTTTAACACATGCTTAGGTGCTTTCGAATAGGAAGAAGAATTGAGAACAATGGTGACCGGGTTTGTTTTTTTTGGGGGAGGGGGGTAAGGAGGATAAAAAAGGGGGAGGGGATCAAAAGTGATGCAAAAGAATAAAAAAAAAAAGATTTAAAGATATACAGAGTATTCATTTTGTAATTTAAAAAAAAAAAGAATGTTTATTACAGACCATGATTTCTAGTTACTCTTATTAATATTGAATTTGAAACTCGGTAGTGAAGGGGTTTTAAATTTTATAATTTTTTTATTACGTCGTGATCCTCTAGTTCCAATGGGTACTTCACTTTGGTTGGTAAATTGTGTTCTCTTTGTGCTGGCCACACTACATTCTTAATTTAAGAGCCAATAAATATGTGCCGTTCTTTGAAGAATTTTTTTTCGAGGATAAGATTTAATAAATTTGACAATGTAGGGGTATTTTTAAATAAAAAATATTCACTATTTTCAACAAAAATTAATGTGATCCAATATATGTGTTGTCCATTTTACAAATGTTTTTGGGGTTATAATATCTTGCATGTTCGGTGAAATAAAAGAAAAGAAGGGTTTTTCAAGAAACTTCAGATTAAGACTAATGTCGCTTTATTGATCCTTATTTGGAAAATGTGATTACAAGGACTCTTTTTTTTAAAATTAAAAACAATAACTTTCTGCAAAAAGAGAACAAACGCAAAACACAGAAATTCATTTAGTGGCTGACTATATTTACGAGTTTTCATCTTTTTTCCCTTTCCCTAATCAACGAGTAACGCTGAAACAGACTAAGGAACAAATGAGTTTTTGTACATCTCTGTTTTTGCCTTAATGGACAGAGGTCACCCACTTCACGACGACTTGACGTAGTTAGGATGGAGCAGGTGGCGGTTGTGTACTTAGACTTTTCCGACTTTGTTGAGACATTTTTGTTGAAAAATTATTTAAATAGGGTAAGTTTGTGCGTGTTGATTTAGAAGCTCTTGTTAGAAGACTATTCAAGTGACGCAGCACTTTGGATGACACGTTACCTTGCCAACAAGTTATTGCTTATGTTAGCAGATTTTGTATTAGCCAAGGTTAAGAAAAGTAAAAGTGTTCATATGCTCACTCTGGTGTTGTGTGGCTTTCACGTTGTACAGATTCTAGATTTAGATCTAGTGACACACACACACACATACATGCATACATACATACATACATACATACATACATACATACATACATACATACATACATACATACATACATACATACATACATACATACATACATACATACATACATACATACATAAGCGTATTGTGTATCCATTGAATAAAATGCAGAAACAATTTTTTTTAGAATTGTGAATAATTTAATTGAACTAATTTCATTCGTAGAATTAACAGGTTTAACATTCGTCCAATATAATTACATGATCTAAACACGTTTGTACTCTTTAACACAAATTCAGTGATGGGTCCATCTATAGGTCATGTTTTTGGTTAGAAATACATATAAAATGGTAAGTTTCAAAATTTGAATCACGACTATCAGAAGCTGTGAAATGCAAACTATCAACATTTACAATCTTATCTCACTTCCTAAACACTAGACGAGTTTGGGATAAAAGTTCCAATGCTCATTAAGTCACCAATGACCTGATTGTTATGAAGTTATGTTTCAGTGTGAGTCACTGAAACATGAGTCTAACAGTCTAAGATAATAAATGCTATTATTGGTTGACAAGTGCGTTAGTGAATGTTCAAGCTCTCATTCATGTCCCCTGGAAGAAGTCATTCCCTTCGGTCAAGTCTGTAAGGAACAGCCAGCATTATAATTGACGGGCATGTTGGTAACCAGGAATACTAAAACTAATTATTAAATTTTATTTTAAAATATATATAATTTTAGGACATTGCAAAACATTATGTATAAATATTGTAATGATATCCAAAATAATCGCTTTTCTTTCTTAATATTTCCTGTTTTTACTGTGGATGGTGAATTATCTTAAAAATGTTTGTAAACATATTTAATTTATAAAACTAAGCCTCTTTTCTAGTTTTTAAGGACAGACAGACTACAAACAGCATTTCCCCTTCTGGGGTCGCTAAAAAAATGAATAAACAAATCCACACATAGAATGTTAGGGAGAAAAACGAATTTAGAACCTACAGTTAACTATCAAAATGTGTCAAGTCCCATTCTATATACTCCACTAAATCATTATATTCTAAAAGCTTTTAGAATAAACGTGAACGGGGAAAATATATTTCAATATTTTAAAAAGAGTATGTTTTGACACTTAGTTTTGTTTTCTGTCTTTTCAATTAATTTATCACCACGGTCTCAAAGCTTCGAAGACTATGAGTTGGCAAACTTCGGTTGTGAAAGATTTATTTTTATTTTACGCTAGAAGCTCCGCCCTCTGACCTTGTGAGAATAAACTAATGGTAACATTTGTAACATATGTCAATTAATGGTAAAGACTACTTAAAATTGCTCGACCAATGGAAAGACATTCTCAGACTATACGTGAGAACAATACTTTTCGTCTTTCCTTGTAGCTTGGTGACACCCAAGCTAAGGTCCTCGTGATTCATCCATCCAGTGACATAAAAATTCTGTCCACAGAGCAGGAAATCAGCATCTTAAAGAAAACAAGGACCTAAATTAGCCTGAGATGCACATTTCGATAATTGATCTGGACCCCTCTCCCCAAATGCTCTTTCGGAAAAGCCCCCACATCCCCAAAGTTAAATTCTTTCTAGTTTTGGACATTCGCGGAGCTGACCTGCTTGCGCCCTTTCACTACACGGATAAACTTGACCAGCATAGAAACCAGATTATTAATTTTTAAAATATTATTTCAATCTTCTATCGCCCTAGCTAACTTTTAAATAGCTCTTATTCATACAACAGAAAACTGGTTTTATAGATTTACTAATGGCTCTAAGTCAAATTTCTTGGATCAATTCTAATTTTATTATTCTCACATAATAATAATAAAAAAAATTGGGTCAGTTAAGTTGGTTAAATTGTATTCTTAGATTAATTTCCCATTAACAGTCATGGCAATATATTAAATTACTCCATCAACGCCTTTCAAGAAAATGTTAATCTTCTGACAAAAGACCCGGACGATCTTTAGGAGAGCAAACTGAAAAATGCAGATGTGAACAAAGTGGAGATAATATTTTTTTGTAGAGATTAACGATTTTGAAATGTAGCAAAATGTATTTACGATATCAGATAAAAAAAAATAGACATATCGGACCTGTATCACTAAGTATCTAGAATAAAATAGGCAATCAATCCCTCCAATATGTCAACTTAAATGACCGATAAACAAATTCATAAATGAGATCCAGTATTTATCTATGTATTTCTTATGCTCTTTTTGTTACTTAAGCTTTTATTCAATATTAAAATATATTTATAAACATTTACGACAAAACATATATAAAGTCCTAAGCTGTACAAATATAAATATATAAAACAATATCCGAAAACACTTACTTGACTAAATCCCTTGTGTACTGCAACGATAAACAGCCTCTCAGCTGTTTAAAGTTTGAGCTACGTAAGTCTTCCTATTACTTGGTTGTTTATTTCTTCTGTATTTTGCCCTCAAATCAAACCGTGGAGTCTATTTACTCAGACCAAAAATTTAAATTTAAAAAAAAGACCAACAATAAAAACAAACTTTTAAACTCTACTACTTCTGGAGTGTCAGTGGACGTGAAAATAGAGAAATAGGCATGGAAATAGACGTCGGAAATAGACGTGGAAATAGACGGAGCTAAAGGTTTGTAATGGAAGGAGGAGTAAGGTAAATAGGGGGTGGTGCCATCAAACACAGTGATTGTTCACTAAAGTGAAAGGAAGATTAATTCAGACGAATAAAAATTGTATCTTGCATAATGAGCACATTTTATTTTCTACTGAAAAGAGCCATAGTTGGGAAGTAGGGGGTAAAACTATAGCAAGCATTGGGGAGGTGGGGGACATTTCTCCATCCACTATAAAGAAGCAAATTCAAGAAAGACGTTTAACATGAAATCTTCTACCTCTGGCTAATTTAAATAAACGCAAAACAATAACGCTTTTGTATTTTTTCTGTTTGCTGCCTCGCTCTACTATTTCAAACGTTCGAATCAGAAGTTTGGACTCAAGTGGAGGCAGCTACATTGACTTTTCAATGTGCTATAACCTTTACGATGAGTTATACGCTTGTAAAATGATCTCTACATCTAAGGTCTCCCAAACGCTAAATCGTTGTATTAAATTGTAAAGTAATTATAAAGAAACCCAATTTTTCAATAAATATTCATTGACTTCCACCAGAAAAAAAATTAGGCAACATTTGTATTTAACTTCTAGAGTTGTAGAAGCTTTAAGTGTGCGATATATGTGTCTGTATACAGACAAATGAAAATGTTATTCTGTGGTAATTCAACATTTTGGGTAAGTACTAAATCCATTTTACACTTTTATTCACTTTTATTGAGTGGAAAAAAATACATACGCATTATCTTATTGTGGTTACAATAACAAGTAAATCCTAAGTTAAATTTATAGGGAAAATCTTTTTTTTTTAAATGTGATAAACTTCATTTTTTATCATTTTTGTGTTTAATTATTGTAATTTTGATTTATATTTGTGTATAACATTTTCCTATAGTTTTATATTACAATTAACATATCAATTAGTACAATATATTTAATGAAAACTTAGTATTAGCTGCTTGCACTCTTACCATGAAGAGTCTCAATTTCTTTTATATTTTTGTTCCATTCCAAAGTTTTACGCCCAATTACTCAACTTCATAAATAGGTTTATATCTCAATAGTAAGCCGAAGGCAATAAACATTTGTTACATGTTACAAACTATTAAATAACTCTAATTACATTTTGTATTCAAAGTGATTGATCTGTCATTTTCTTCTCCTGATCCCTATTGCTATTGGAAAATAGAACGGGTGGGCAGAACAAAAAATGATTAGTAGATTAAATGTTTCTAATTTACATGGAGCCTTAAAAAGACTTTGTAGATTTAAAATCTCAAACTAAATTAACACTATGGTTACGTGAAGGACCTCCACTGGGTCTGTTATTGTTTGTTTGTTTTACATGTTTCGGATGTTCCTTCAGAGTTGAATAGTTTACTTCCTAGTCCAGACCTCCCGCAGGACGACGGGGGATGGGAGCGGGCAGGGTTTGAACCCTCGACCGTCGATTAATCCGAACGACAGTCCAGCGCGCAAACCGCGCGACCAGGCAGCCATCCACGACCAGGCAGTTAAAATTTCAATATCGCTACTATTTTAGATGTTTCCATAATTTTTAGAGATTCCGTTGTAGTGAATGATTTTCTAAAAATAAAATTGATGGCATTTCAAGTGAAAATGTTTGTAACAAACTAGACATAATTATTCAATAACTTAACCAGAATCCTTTTTACAAAAGACACAATTTTTGAGAAAGTTTGTATTGAAGTGCTCTCTATTTCAAAGAAAAGGCTATTTTTATCTTTCAGACTCATGTGGCCTGGGTAGCGATTCCTGTCTACAAAAATCAGCTGAACTCAGAATCTCTGATCATTGTATTTGGTGCCATTGACCACTGTGAAAATCATTTAAATTATAGTATTATTGGGACCGCGTTTATAAAATTCATCATAGCTGTTGTATCTTACGAGATGGTAGAATTCCATGCCCGACATTTCTTTCAATAGTACTTGGTGGGGGGAAAAGTCTTTCATCGGAGAATCTATTTTATCTTCTTTTTGTATAATCTGGATGGGACATTTAGTCGATTAGATCAGCTGATATCAAGAATTAAAATGAGAAAACATTTTTACTATATTTACTTTAAACAACATTTCTTTTTTCTAAAATACTTTTTATAAACACCTCATATAGTTTATTATAAAGTTGAATTTCAAGACGAGTAAAGGTTGTCTTTCTCTCAATTCTCTCAATATGTGGCCAGTATTTCTAACAAAATGGATGCTCCAGAAGACTTATTTAACATAATGAAATATGAAAGAGTTTTATCAGTTAAAGATCAAGATCTGTTCAAGTGGTTCCTTTTTCGTAGTCATATCTATCTAGATCACATACTATTCTTTTTTATTATCTTTCATACAAAACAATACGAAACATCTACTGTGCCAACAATTAAATAGCACAATTAAGTTGTACACATCATACAGACTTAGGCGTAATTGCATGAACACACTAAAAAGAACAGGAACACATTATTTAGATTAGTAAAATAAATTATAGCTTTTATATAGCGCTATGGTCCAATCTCAGTTGTGGACTAGTGGGGGTAGGGAGTATCTAGGAGAAAGCTTTTCCGTGCTGCCTCTAGGCGCTCAGTAAACACAACTCTGCCCGAGTCGGGTGTCGTACCTCGAGCCCCCTTCATAGGTAGCCAAGCCAAGTTAAGTTCAAGCGTACGTAGCCTCTCGACCACGCTTCCCACCGAAAAGAAGCATTATTCCAAGAAACATTTTATTACTTAAATACTTTCATTGGCATTTCACAATTTAAAAAGAAACAATGTATGTCTATGACTATCAGATTTCGTACTAGTCCAGTGGTCGCCAAACTCGTCGCCTAAAGAGCCGTTTTTTAGAAATTAAAACATTAAAGTCGATTCAAAGAGTCATTTTTTTAAACATTAAAGCTTTGTTTTAGTTGAGACATTATATGGAATTAATTAGAATTAAATGTACAATTTTGAGTCTCCCTTTGCTAATATGTCTTAGTTTAGCTAAATGTACATTAAATACAACTTGATATCATACTTTTATGATGATAATATTCATTTGAAAATAAAACAGGTTAAATAATATAAAAAGAATCCTTCAGAAGACAACTACTATAAATACTCTACAAATGGAAGTCAGATTTGTTTGTTATTGTTTTTACTTTTAGGCACAATTTAATTTTTCATCTCTAAGGCGATCTCTTAATTTACTCCTAATAAAGTGCATGCTTGAAAATGATTGTTCGCACACATGCGTGCGTAGTCCCAAGAAAAACAACCATCAAACCCTAGTTTCTTCTGGTGATCAAACGAGTCGGGAATACTATTCCGTGTGTAAAACATCAAATTATCTTCCATCTCCAGATCTTTCAGACCTATTGTGTTGTAAACTTAATTAAGATTGTTCTTCAATAGCCCTAGCTTTAAATTGGCATACGTCTCTTGAATTTTGAACTTAATTTTTTTAGATATAGCAACTCGTTTCAATTCTATTAATATCAATATTAAAAGGCGAAATTTTTCTATTACTGCGGCAGTTAGATTCTTTTGAAACAAAGACCAACTTCGCTTTGCGGCTTCTAAAGTTTTTGGCCCTGTTGAGAAAAACTTCCTTTATATTTAGCAGTGATGTTCTGAAATAGCAATTGTCAATATTAGAATAATTTTGGTGACACTATTTCAATAGGTAGAAAAGAGAATTAGAGTTTCTGTTGTGAATCTTTGGCACGAAGCGACAATTTGCTTTCGAATTAAATTACTTCTTCTAACATTTAACATTTGTGTCTCCTTTTCCTTTTAAATCACGATGAAGCTGATGTAGCTGAGGTGTAAGATCCGATATGAAATACAAAGATCGTTCGTCAAGAATGCATAGTTAATGCTCTTTTCACGAAGCAATGCTTTCATATCTCTAAACAGTGACTCGAGATATCCTAATACCTTTCATTTCAATGACAGCAGAAGATCTTTGTGCTCACTTTCTTTTTCATTTAGACATTCATTCAATTGACGATTAGCTATTTGGAGTTGATCTTCTTAATCACCAATTCCATTAGTTCCCCTTTCAGACCTTGTGGTCTATAGAGCAGATGATGTAAACAGTAAAGGTCATCTGTTTCTGTGGCCTACCGTTAACGAGGGAATCATGTGGCCAGCACAACGACAGCCTTTACTTTTCCCCAACTAATGTCAGGTACCCATTAGAGGTGAGTAAACTCAGAGGTGCCAGAAGATCACGAAATTAAAAATCCCAGTATTCACCAGGATTCGAAACCCAGAACCCGGTTCTGGAGCCAAGCGGCTAACCCCTGCCAGTACGCCTCCTTTTACTTACTTTTTTAAATTGACGATTAGCTATTGTTTTAATCTTAATCACCAATTCCATTACTTTATAAAATTCTTCAGAAAATTTCTCCGCAAGCAGCGCGTCCTGATGAACTGATTACTTTTCTCATTTCACCTCATCTCAGTGGCGTAGCAAGGCATTTGGGGGACCGGGATTGGCCTTTTTAGGGGCTACATCATGAAATGAGATAATGGTGTAATATTTAATATTTAATGTTGAAAAAAATTTCGAACACTCATTAGGGAGCCAACCCCCCCCTCCCTGGGGGTTTTCAATTTCTCTCCCCCACTAAAGCTACTGCACTGCATCATCTGTTGAAATCTATGCAATATATTTTTTATTTGATTTTTTTCGAAGCTTTCAGATACAATGGTTGCTATATATCACGCGTTTTCCTTTGAGAGGCAATAATCCCAAAGGTTCCTCTTTAGAGCCTTTGCTGTAGATAAGACTTACTCAAAAATTGTATGCATCTCCCTCACACTCTATGGCTAAACAATAAATGTAAATAATAAAAAAATACTATTCCTATGTACCTAAGCTGCTTTGTTTGTCGAAGTAATATATAAGTATTTAGGCGCTGGCTTTGCAATAGATCCAATGATACACTTGCGTGCGTGCTATTGTGCTTTCTAAAATATGCATCTTTTTCTCTTGTATGTAGGTTCACTCATTTCATACTAAGCTAAATAGTAAAAACATTAAACTTTATTTTTATAAAAGACCCGCATTTAGAGAAACTACTTTGTTATGTATAAATAAA
Organism: Biomphalaria sudanica; assembly: GCA_036873155.1. Lineage (NCBI taxonomy): Eukaryota > Metazoa > Mollusca > Gastropoda > Planorbidae > Biomphalaria > Biomphalaria sudanica. Next base: position 17,356 of record JAZGLO010006427.1, on the reverse strand, counting down.
TATATATATTTAAAGTATCAGTATCGAAAGAAATGTTTAATATTGTACTGCTAAAAATGTGCATAGAATATTTTTACTCGTTTGAAGGAGACCCGAAGCAAACAAAAAAAAAATATGCTTTCATACATAACAACATATTGACAAAGGCTTTTTTAAAATGTCAAACTTTGTAAATAGTCATTTTTCTGTGTAATATCATTTTTTTTTTCAAAATCAATTTTTTTTAACAATGTTGATATTACGATTAATTAGGATACCCCCCCCCCCCTTTCCATCTATTAATTTAAAATGCGGTTGGAATTTAAGAGGAATTCAGGCATTCTCTAGAAATACGAATTAAGTGGCATTGTATATAACCTGAGCAAACTAACCTTTTTATTTCAAACCAAATTCACCAGCGTTGAAAAAAAAAGGAATGATGAAATCCAAGCACATACTAAAATAACTGAGTAAATGTATGTGTTACCGGCAAAGTAGGCTACAACATCCGTCATGCCAGGCGTTTTCAAAGTAGAAAAAATCTCTCTAATTTTTACATTGCCTGATACATTCGCTAGAGAAGTTTTACTCGTTTGAAGGAGTTTGAAGTAGAAAATGTCTTCTCTAAAACATAGATAAAAAGTAAATAGCCCATGTAGATACATGAAAACAAAATCACACATTTCTATACAATGCCAAGGCGATTTCGTAATTTGGCGGTAACAGAATGATTTTAAAAAAGTTCTATTTTGGGATTGTAAGACTAAAACAGTGTTCGTGGACTAAAGATAGTAAACAAGATTATCTTGATTTAATATGATCAGTGGCCTAGCTAGGAATCGCCATCATTTGGGGGCCCGGGGTGGCATGGCCTCTTTAGGGGGCCCCTGAATTTTGACATTCTACATTATGACATGAGATAATGGGGCAATATTTAATATTTAAAGTAAAAAAATTGGGGGCCCCTCTCAAGTGGGGGCCCGGGAGATTTTTAAATCCCACCCATCTCCCCACCATAGCTACGCCACTGATTATGACAGCATTTGTTAATGAGTTCTCTTGTATCTCTGGTTTTTTTTCTTTGTGTATTTTTGTCTTCTATTATTTGTTTTAAATTTTAAAAAGACCTATGCAATCCTAAGAGTGCCTAAGACATAGTGCTTTGTATTATAAACATGTTATTACAAACCCATCTGATATTTGCTAAAAACTCTTATATTAATTCTTTATATATGAAAGTGTTAGACATATTGACTGGATTTTGAAAAAGGCAATGAATAATTCAAGTATAATTTATACATAAAGCAAGAATAGAATTTAAGGTGGCCACACTTTGTCAACAGTGCATCTACAATAACTCAACGCTTCTAGTGTTGCCATGTTTCTCCCTCAAAACATACGGTCTGCGGGCCTTTTCAGTACACGGAGCAAAAGTTTGGAACTCACTTCCCATTAATCTCAGACAGAAAACTATATATGTATAGTTCGTCTGTCGTGTTTCGATGATGACCATTTTTGTCATCCAGGGAGCTGAGGGCTATGCCCTGGGGTTTTGTGCCTCTTCATATGGCTGGTGAGACCTATATGAGCCCGGAATATTCGGCTGCATACTCGGCAGGTTATTCAGCTGAAGCTAGTGTCATTGGCCTTGGCCGCAGACATGCCTACAGTCCCGCATTATGCGGAACCGTCCCGCAAAAGCATAAAAAAAGCTCACATGTTCCGCCGTTCCGCATTCACGATTTTTTGTTCTGCCATGTCTTAATTCCGACACACACAAAATCGCCGATTTTTCATTATTTATTAATAGTGCGAAATGAAAATACTGAATGCAAAATAAAGTATATATAGGTCTGTGTTTATTGTTTACATTGCATCTCCTCCCGGACCCGGTGTGTCCAAAATTTACGTAGATCTAGATATTTAGACTAGATATGGTTGAGCTAGATCTAGTACTCTAGGCCAGTCTAGGCTCTAGGTCTAGATACTATATCTATTCTTAGAATCTAGTAAGTGCCAATAATCCAAATGTTCCATTCAAATCCCTTTCTTTTCCCGACAATGGCTCTACTAGTCTAGATCATACTAGATGATGAACCAATATCTTATCTATCTTATATAATACAGACGTTACTTCAAAAAAGAAGATGATTACGTCCTACGCGTCATGCATTTAGTCATGCATATTAACCAATGACTTAAATTCTGCCAAGTCACTGGTTTTTCTGGCTAGCTCAGGCAACCCATTCCATGCTCTATTTGTACAAATTTGTCCTAGCATATGGGACGAGGAATGTGCCTTTATTTTTGTGTCTTTCAGAGTATTTTATTAAATTTTGTATTTGAAGATTATGGTTCAGTGTTTTATGTATAATTGCTACTTTACTTTTGAGTCTTCTGTCCTAAAGGCTTTCTAAATTTAGTGATTTTACTAATGGTGTTACTACTGTTACCCTAGTCAAATGTGAATATTCGTTTGTTATGAATCTCATTGCTCTATTTTGTGTTTGTTCCAGTTTCTTAATGTTTTCTTGAGTTGAGGGGTCCCACACGGTGGATGCATATTCTATTATTGGCCTTACCAAGGTTAAATAACATTTTAGTTTTATGTTCTTATTTGATTTATAAAAATTTCTTTTAATAAACCCTAATGCTTTGTTGGATTTTTTTATAGTTTCATCAATATGTGGATTCCATGACAGTTTTTCATTTATTATAACACCTAGGTATTTTGAGTTTTTAGTCTGTGTTACTGGTTTGCCATGAATAAGATAAGTGGAATTAATTTGTTTTAGTTTTTTTGTTACTCTTAACAACTGACATTTTTCTGGGTGGAAAGACATGCTCCTATTTGATTCCCATTTCTGTAATTCATCTAATTCTCTTTGTAAAATATCTGTGTCTTGTTTTGTTTTTATTGTTCTATATATTATGCAATCGTCTGCAAATAATCTGACTTTTGTTCCTGAACTAATGCAATTTGGTAAATCATTTATGTAAATTAAAAATAGTAGTGGACCCAAGACTGTTCCTTGAGGTACACCTGAGTTTACTGTTATTGGTGTTGATTTAGAGCCATTTATTATTACAGTTTGTTCTCTCCCTATCAGAAAATCTTTAATCCACTGATGCAGTGGACTGTTAATGCCGAAATATTTTAATTTTTAAAGCAAACTATGGTGGTGAACTTTGTCAAAAGCCTTGGAAAAATCTAGTAAGATAGCATCCATTTGTTCACTATTGTCTAAACCTTTTGAAAAATCATCAATTAGTCCTATTAGTTGTGTTTCACATGATCTATATTTCCTAAAGCCATGTTGGTATGGGGTGAGGACATTATGTTTGTCTAAGTGGTTTATGACTTTGCTACATATTATGTGTTCTAGTATTTTACATGTGATGCTGATAAGTGATACTGGTCTGTAGTTTCCTGGATCAGATTTTTCTCCTTTTTTAAATAGGGTGGTGACATTAGCTTCTTTCCAGTCCTTTGGTACTCTGCCCTGGTTAAGCGATGCCTGAAAGAGTATTTTGAACACTGGGGCTAGCTCATTGCTTAGTTCTTTGAGTAATTTAGCTGGAATACCATCAGGTCTAGACACTTTATTTGGTTTGGTGTTGGCTAATAGTTTTTTTAATTCCATTTTCTTGTACTACTAAATCTTCTATGTTGTCTACTTGGTTCAAATTAAGAAATAGGTCTTTGTCTCCTGGGGCTGAGAATGCTGATGCAAAGTATTTGTTTAGGATGTTTGCTTTAGTTTCATTATCATTATGTATTATGTTATGTTCATCTTTTAATGGCGCTATGCCTGTTGTTTCCATTTTCTTAGACTTAATGTATGACCATAGGTTTTTGTTGTTATCTTTAGATATTACATTGTTTATGTATTCACTCTGCAGCTGTCTGCTTACTTTTTGGGTTAGGTGTTTAATTTTTATATACTATTTGTAAACTCTTTCTGCCTTGGTTTCTTTAAATTTTCTATATAGGTTTTCCTTCTGTTTACAAAGCTTCTTTAGTCTATTATTAAACCAGCATTTATTTATTTTGTTTGATGTGTATTTAGTTGGTATATGATTTTCTATAATGCTTTTAAGATGGTTTTTAATATCATAGACATAGATCAAAATCAATAAAATTGATTCAATTAGATCTAATGATAATGATCTATTCTATCTTTCTTAGTATCTTACTATCTATATTATAAGTATAATCTATTCTTACACTAATTTGTGACTAAAGTAAAAGTTAAGTTACTACCTCAACTGGTTTCTTAGGTTTCTAAGTAATCTAAGAAAAGGATTTTTTTTAAATACGTTTTAAATTAAATATCTAGTCCTAAATCTAATTAATTAACTTAGACACAGTCTCACAGTAAGGCTAAGGCCTAAATAAGGCTATAACTATAGACAGTATAGATCTATATAAAGTATATAAATAAATCCTTATTACAGTCTAAATTAGTATCTAGATCTAGCACTAGATAACTAGATCCAGATAATACTAATTCTAGATCTATCTACAGAAATAGACTTACAAGCTGATAGATCTAGATCTCTAGATTTTTATATAAAATATATCATTATGATTATGTAATAAATTTAGTTCTCAATAAGTCCATAGATCTAGACATAAATATCTAGATCTATAATATTGTTATGACCCTATTGGCGGCGCAAAAGGGTTAACTATAGGCTCAGTTGACACACACGAGAATCACTCAGGTCAGCGGGGGCCATGGACAAGGGACAGTACTACGATTACATGATTACACGCAAATATGACCAATGTTATGGTCATGTGATCGAAAGCCTGCGTGTACGAGTGACACAGTGTGTAGAAAAGCGTAGTACAAGTCGAGAAACAGAGACAGTAGAGTTTAAGTTGTTGATGTACAGAGTGACATTTTAGTTGTTGATGTGTTTGACGCCAATTGTCTAGTATTGGCTGTTATCTACTTATTCACTCATTATTAAAGTACCAGATTATTTGGAGCCTTGTTGTCAAGTTCTTGATGTGTTGATGTATGGTGTTGTGTTTAGCAGTGTTTAGAGAGAAGGCCAGAAAAGGAAGAGAATCGTAACACTGGTGTCAGAAGTGGGATCCTTTCTGGCTGAAATGTCTTCGAAGAAACTACTTAACCAGCTGTTGGTCAAAGAATTAAGGCAGGAACTTCGCGAGAGAGGTCTGCAGCTCAACGGTAACAAAGAAACACTAACAGAACGCCTAAGACAGGCCCTTATTGAGGAAGATCAAGATCCAGATGAATACATATTTGAATTAAACCCAGATATGACAGAGATCCTGAGTAACATGCAGGGCCAGATGGACTTAATGAAGGAGAGCCTCAAGAAAATAAACGCCATGAACGAAAAAGTAAATGAACAGATGAGCTCTATGAACGAGAAGATTGACCAGAGAGTCAACACTGTGGAAAATGAAATGGAAGAGATAAGGACTCATGTCCAAGAACAACTGAGCAAGGAACGGGGTACTAGAACAAAAACATTAGTGCCCGAAATCTCTGTGAAGATAAAGCCGCCTGTGTTTGATGGATCCATCTCATGGACTGTTTACAAAAGACAGTTTGAGGCAGCGGCCAAGGTTAATAACTGGAACACTGAAGAAGATAAAGCGACTGCTCTGGTGTTGGCTTTAAGAGGGAAGGCCGCAGAACTGCTCCAGTCAGTGACAAATCAACAAGATTACGCTGCCATTGTTAAGGCTATGGAGCTCCGTTACGGAGACGAACATTTACAAGAAGTTTATAGAGTTCAGTTGAAAACCCGACAACAACGCCCCGGTGAAACCTTGCAAGAGCTAGAGGCGGACATAGAACGTCTTGCTCATTTGGCATACCCAACAGCAGCACAAGACTTTCTGGACGTCGTTATCACTGATGCATTCATTGATGCTATTCGAGATCCAGAACTGAAGAAGGCAATAAGAATCAGTGGTAAGCGCAAATCCAGCGAAGCCCTGGTCTACGCCCTTTCCTACGAAGCCGCCGTAGACGCCTCTAAGAATATCCATCATGGGCGTATGCTGGAAGTCCAAGAAGAAGATCTTACACAACTTCTCAGAAGGGTAACTGAAGTGCTAGAAGAACGCAGACCAAATAAGAAGCAAGAAGGACAGAATAGAACCAGTGTACGTTGTTGGAATTGTGGAGAACCTGGACATCTACAAAGGAACTGCACGAGAAGGTTTCCCCGACAAACAGAGTATCAGCACAGACCGGAGACAGATACAAGGTCAGGTGCTCATGTCTACCAGGGAAACTAACTTTCGCCGGTTTTATGGGGCAAAAATCGGCGACCCAGAACATGACAGCCCCTGCAACTATAATTCCAGTCGCTGTGTTAGGGAAGAATAACAGTCTGTACATCAATGGTAAAATTGGATCTCGAAATTACCGTTTTCTTCTAGATACTGGTGCCTCACGTTCAGTCATCCGTCCAGATATTGCCAAAAAGAACGAAATCAAGAAAGTGAACTCTTACTCCTTGAAGACGGCCAGTGGAGAGATGATGCCTATACATGGACTGACAAATATAAACTTTGAGCTCGGGCATCAGTCATTTATACATGAATTTCTGATCGCTAACATTACGGATGACTGTATTATTGGGCTTGATTTTATGCAGAAATGTGGATTCTCTCTAAACATCGGAGGTGGTACTTTGAAATGTGGTGATGTTGAGATTCCCTTGCTCGGGGATGAAGATGAAGAGAATGGTCAAATAAGAAGAATCCTTTTAACAGAAGATACAAGGTTGCCAGCTCAGTCTGAAGCAATTATCTGGGGAAAGTTAGAGCATGGTCAAACTGCAACGATGACGGCGATAGTGGAAGGCATTGAAAATGACAACAGCGGAATGGCAGTAGGAAAAACATTGGTCCTTGTCGGAAAAGATCAAAAGGTGCCTGTCAGAATCATGAACCTCGGCCTACAGGAGAGACATCTAGAGAAAGACACCCCCATCGCAATATGTAATACTCTTGACCTGATCAGAAACTGTAATAATGATATCACGATCGTTAATTCCAGCAAACCTTTCAATCCACAAATCACCAAGCTCCTGACAGAAATGAAAGTGAATTTATCGGATGAGCAGTACAGCAAAGCAAAACAGTTGATCATGGAATTCGCAGATATTCTGCCATCTGATGAAACAGACTGCGGACGGACAAACATGGTACAACATCGAATAGACACTGGAAACACCAGACCGATTCGACAACCACCACGTCGCTTGCCGCTAGCAAAACAACAAGAAGCTAGGGACATGATAGAGGGAATGACGCAGCAAGGAATCATTGAGCCCTCAAATAGTCCTTGGTGTTCACCTATTGTCTTAGTAAAAAAGAAGGATGGATCTATGCGATTTTGTGTAGATTACAGAGCTCTGAATGAAGTCACACATAAAGATAGTTATCCACTTCCTAGAATCGACGATACTTTGGACACGCTTGCAGGGTCCCAGGTATTTTCTACTCTCGACCTAAAGAGTGGGTATTGGCAAGTTGAAATGCATCCCAAAGATAGAGAGAAAACCGCCTTCTCTGCTGGCAACGGCCTCTGGCAATTTACTGTAATGCCATTCGGTCTCTGCAACGCACCAGCCACCTTTGAACGATTGATGGAGAGGGTTTTACGAGGACTTCATTGGACCACATGCCTTGTTTACCTTGATGACATTATTGTCATTGGCAAAACGTTTGAAGAACACCTGGCAAATCTGAAGGAAGTATTTCAACGGATAAGAAGTGCGGGAATGAGACTCAGCCCAAAGAAGTGTTCCTTATTCAGGAAAAACGTTAAGTACCTTGGTCACATTGTGTCAAATGACGGAGTCAGCACTGACCCTGACAAAGTTGAGGCAGTGAAACGATGGCCTACGCCAATTAATATCCATGAGCTGAAAAGTTTCTTGGGACTCTGTACATACTACCGACGTTTCGTGCCGAATTTCTCCAACATCTGTAAGGTCCTTCATCAACTGACAGAACAAAGGAGGCCATTTATTTGGACATCTGAATGTCAAGAAGCTTTCGAGAGGCTGAAAAACACACTATCCTCATCACCAGTATTGGCCTACCCCATTCCAGGGAAGACATTCATACTCGACACAGATGCAAGCAACATTGAAATAGGCGCAGTCTTGTCCCAAAAGGTGGATGAAGCTGAACGAGTCATCGCATACTTCAGTCGAAGCCTATCGAGAGCTGAAAGGAACTACTGTGTGACGAGACGTGAATTGCTGGCTGCTGTAGATGCAATAAAACATTTCCACAAGTACCTATACGGGCAGAAATTTATCTTAAGGACAGATCACGCAGCCCTGCAATGGTTGCTTTCATTTAAGAGCCCTGAAGGTCAGGTAGCAAGGTGGATCGAACGTCTTCAAACCTATGAATTTGAAACTAAGCACCGAAAAGGGCAAATTCACCAAAATGCTGATACACTGTCTCGACGACCCTGCAAATCAGAATGTAAGCACTGCAAGAAGGCTGAAGAACAGGAGGTAGCTATCAATTGTCATCGGCTCGGAATAGATGTTTCCGGACCCTGGTGTGATAAAAGGATTCGAGAGGATCAAATGCAAGATGAAGATCTGGCTCCCATTCTTCTATGGAAAGAAGATGGACAACGGCCAGATTGGAAAGACATCTCTGAGAAGGGGGTAGCCACCAAGGCGTACTGGGCTCAGTGGGACTCGCTGACGTTGGTCAATGGTGTCATCAAAAGGGTTTGGGAATCTGCTGATGGAACATCCAAACGCCTTCAGCTGATGTTACCGAAGGTGAGAGTTGCTGAAGTACTGAAAGAGATGCATAACGGCGCTAGCGGATCTCATCTTGGTGTCAATAAGACTCTGGAAAAGGTTCGTCAGCGGTTCTATTGGTTCAGATATAGAGAGGATGTAGAGGAATGGTGTCGAAGGTGCGACATATGTGCGGCAGCAAAAGGCCCTCAACGCAAAACTAGGGGTCTTTTGCAACAGTATAATGTTGGGGTTCCCTTCGAGAGGATCGCAATAGATGTAGCAGGCCCATTTCCTGAAACCAAGAAAGGGAACAAATACATCTTGGTAGTCATTGACTATTTCAGCAAATGGCCAGAAGCTTATGCCATACCAAATCAAGAAGCTATCACAGTGGCCGAAACACTCGTGGATAACTGGATCAGTCGCTTTGGTGTACCTAACGAGTTGCACTCTGACCAGGGAAGGAACTTCGAGTCCAAAGTTTTCCAGGAGATGTGCAAGACACTTGGCATCGAAAAGACTCACACGACAGCTCTCCATCCGCAATCTGATGGGATGGTAGAGCGATTCAACAGAACCCTAGAACAACATCTGTCTAAGGTTACTGATGACCGACAAGACGACTGGGACACCCATATCCCCATGTTCCTCATGTCATACAGAGGATCCGTTCATAGCACCACAGGATATGCCCCAGCGAAGATGTTATTTTGGTCGTGAGCTTCGTCTACCATGTGACCTGTTATTTGGGATTCCGAGAGATACGCCAGTGTCTTCAACTGAATATGTCACCAATCTCCGAAGACGGTTGGAGAATGCCCATGTATTGGCCCGCAGAAACATCAAGACCAACAGTGACCTGATGAAAACAAGGTATGACAGACGGGCTAATTCTCTTTGTAAAATATCTGTGTCTTGTTTTGTTTTTATTGTTCTATATATTATGCAATCGTCTGCAAATAATCTGACTTTTGTTCCTGAACTAATGCAATTTGGTAAATCATTTATGTAAATTAAAAATAGTAGTGGACCCAAGACTGTTCCTTGAGGTACACCTGAGTTTACTGTTATTGGTGTTGATTTAGAGCCATTTATTATTACAGTTTGTTCTCTCCCTATCAGAAAATCTTTAATCCACTGATGCAGTGGACTGTTAATGCCGAAATATTTTAATTTTTAAAGCAAACTATGGTGGTGAACTTTGTCAAAAGCCTTGGAAAAATCTAGTAAGATAGCATCCATTTGTTCACTATTGTCTAAACCTTTTGAAAAATCATCAATTAGTCCTATTAGTTGTGTTTCACATGATCTATATTTCCTAAAGCCATGTTGGTATGGGGTGAGGACATTATGTTTGTCTAAGTGGTTTATGACTTTGCTACATATTATGTGTTCTAGTATTTTACATGTGATGCTGATAAGTGATACTGGTCTGTAGTTTCCTGGATCAGATTTTTCTCCTTTTTTAAATAGGGTGGTGACATTAGCTTCTTTCCAGTCCTTTGGTACTCTGCCCTGGTTAAGCGATGCCTGAAAGAGTATTTTGAACACTGGGGCTAGCTCATTGCTTAGTTCTTTGAGTAATTTAGCTGGAATACCATCAGGTCTAGACACTTTATTTGGTTTGGTGTTGGCTAATAGTTTTTTTAATTCCATTTTCTTGTACTACTAAATCTTCTATGTTGTCTACTTGGTTCAAATTAAGAAATAGGTCTTTGTCTCCTGGGGCTGAGAATGCTGATGCAAAGTATTTGTTTAGGATGTTTGCTTTAGTTTCATTATCATTATGTATTATGTTATGTTCATCTTTTAATGGCGCTATGCCTGTTGTTTCCATTTTCTTAGACTTAATGTATGACCATAGGTTTTTGTTGTTATCTTTAGATATTACATTGTTTATGTATTCACTCTGCAGCTGTCTGCTTACTTTTTGGGTTAGGTGTTTAATTTTTATATACTATTTGTAAACTCTTTCTGCCTTGGTTTCTTTAAATTTTCTATATAGGTTTTCCTTCTGTTTACAAAGCTTCTTTAGTCTATTATTAAACCAGCATTTATTTATTTTGTTTGATGTGTATTTAGTTGGTATATGATTTTCTATAATGCTTTTAAGATGGTTTTTAATATCATAGACATAGATCAAAATCAATAAAATTGATTCAATTAGATCTAATGATAATGATCTATTCTATCTTTCTTAGTATCTTACTATCTATATTATAAGTATAATCTATTCTTACACTAATTTGTGACTAAAGTAAAAGTTAAGTTACTACCTCAACTGGTTTCTTAGGTTTCTAAGTAATCTAAGAAAAGGATTTTTTTTAAATACGTTTTAAATTAAATATCTAGTCCTAAATCTAATTAATTAACTTAGACACAGTCTCACAGTAAGGCTAAGGCCTAAATAAGGCTATAACTATAGACAGTATAGATCTATATAAAGTATATAAATAAATCCTTATTACAGTCTAAATTAGTATCTAGATCTAGCACTAGATAACTAGATCCAGATAATACTAATTCTAGATCTATCTACAGAAATAGACTTACAAGCTGATAGATCTAGATCTCTAGATTTTTATATAAAATATATCATTATGATTATGTAATAAATTTAGTTCTCAATAAGTCCATAGATCTAGACATAAATATCTAGATCTATAATATTGTTATGACCCTATTGGCGGCGCAAAAGGGTTAACTATAGGCTCAGTTGACACACACGAGAATCACTCAGGTCAGCGGGGGCCATGGACAAGGGACAGTACTACGATTACATGATTACACGCAAATATGACCAATGTTATGGTCATGTGATCGAAAGCCTGCGTGTACGAGTGACACAGTGTGTAGAAAAGCGTAGTACAAGTCGAGAAACAGAGACAGTAGAGTTTAAGTTGTTGATGTACAGAGTGACATTTTAGTTGTTGATGTGTTTGACGCCAATTGTCTAGTATTGGCTGTTATCTACTTATTCACTCATTATTAAAGTACCAGATTATTTGGAGCCTTGTTGTCAAGTTCTTGATGTATGGTGTTGTGTTTAGCAGTGTTTAGAGAGAAGGCCAGAAAAGGAAGAGAATCTGTGCTCTTAGACTTTTAGGACTTATTAGATGTAGGTCTATATTAGTAGACAGACTCTTAAATTATTTTAGATCTAGAACTAGAGACAACTTCTAGAGGACTAGAGTAGAGCCCTAGAAAAGGATAGATAATCAAGTAGATCTAGAATAATCTAGATCTAGTCATTAGATTTAGATCTAGTAGTAACAAAAATAGATCTAGTAACATTTGAGTCTATCACTCTATTTCATTAGAATTTTTTTTAGAATTCATCATATAGGAGTTAGAAAATTTGATTTCAAACAAAGGACATAGATCTAATTATGAATTAAAGGTTTTCTTACTTTTAATTATGTTATACTATTTACATCTAATTTATAAGAAGCAAACTAGTATTGTTATTAAAGTAATATAATTTAAGTTTTATTTATATTGCGTTCAGTATGGCTGACAAACATAAACGCGTTCATGTTCCACATTGGGGCCCAAAATTCCACATTTTCAACCTGGGTGTTCCACATTCTGGGTCTTGGGGGTAGGCATGTCTGCCTTACTTTTCTTCTCTGGCATTTTTCTTCTGCCAGCGTTGATCTCTTTTCCTCAGCTACCTGTGCACCAGTTTTCACAGCGTGACGCCATGATGCGCTGTCATGTGCTTCTGTCTCCCAGGTGGCTGGGTTTATGCTGAACGCTTTCAGAGAAGATTTGAGGGTGTCCCTAAAGCGTTTTCTCTTTGTCCGCCATTCTTGACTACATCCAAGAACCTATGTTTTCTATCTGAGAACAATGGCTAATTAAGGGAAGGAAAGCGCTCACAGGGCATTTGCCCAAATGCTTATATAGCCAGTCCGCCCCTGACTTTAATCATTCTACGACTAAAGAAAACAAACATTATCCTGGAGGAAATCGGTCCTACCATTGTGCATTACATACAGAAAATATTATAACGATTGCAAACGAAATATACTTTTATTTTTTCTCGAATAGTTGCCCAAGTGAGGTTAGTTGCCCAAGTGAGGTTTGTTGCCAATAATCTTACTTGCAGCATTTTGGATTTTGTCAGTTTCTTGTTTTATTCATATGAAATGTGCACATTGCCAAAACAGGTAGTGATTTTGACACTGAAAATACTGCATATGTTTCAAACAGGAATGGAAATTACCATTACAAATACAAAATACTGAGAATGTTTGACAGTAAATCAAAGATAGATTTTTCCCATGGTTTTAACTTGGATCAAATGAATCAATTGTATTTTTAAAAAATGTCAAGGATGATTTCAGTAGTTAAACAGTCGTGATAAATAAAAAAAATAAACTCTATGATGATACGCAGACAATTTTTGACTATGGTAGTTTCAATCAAGTTGTAATTTATAAAAATAAAAAAAAAGAAATATGGCAATTGGGATGATTTGGCTGAGAGTATATATTTTTATATCTTTATAAACAATAAAATATAAAAACATAATACATAAGTAATATTGGTTATATTGCTAAGGTATCACAATAATGTATTTTTCATCAGTGAAAATGTTAGCTTCCTTTGTACTGGTGTAATTCTAAGAGAAAAAAAAAGCAAAAGAAAATAGATTACGTTTTTAAAAAAACAAAGTTTATCAAAGGGGAAGAAAAGCTAACTACTGCCTTTATTTTAAGATGGCAGGGTGTAGCTCCCTTTCTGCTGTATACAAAATTAATTAATTAGTACTAATTGATTAACTTATTGGTTAATTGTTGAATTGATTCGTGTTTTGTCATTAATTATGAATAAATTTGTAATATTTCAACTTGATTCGAGAATGGGAAAAGGGAGGAAAAATCGTCAAACGTAATAAGGGGATTAAATCCATATATACATCCACATCTCTCATTAAGTAGCATTTATTCCCCTTATTTCGATATCAATATGATTCTTTAACAGTTTCATGTTTTGTTAGGTACTATGAATAATTGTGTAAAGTTTCAAATTGATCCGAGAATGAGAAAGGGAGAAAAAACAAGTTGAAACTTTTTACCAGACAGAAAGACAGACAGGCAGACAGAGTGAATTAATATAAGCTTTGTAAAAAAATGTACCAGTGTTTTTATAGTATATAGTTTTGATAACGTATACCTAATCTATAAAACCATCAATGTTTAAGGAGGAAGACTTGACTGTGAACTCGTCATGGCCACACTTCACTCAATGTTTCCAGTCAACAGTTTTGGTTTATATACCAGCAAGTTTTCTCTGGATCAGCTCTGCTTTCTATATTCCTTACCTTCTGTCTCGGGATACAAGCATACCTGGACCTTTCTCAGCTCTGTACATCACCAAAACTGTAAGGACCACCAAGCTGATACATCAGAATGTTCTTTTTTTTTTCTCTGTATGTATTAATGTTAAGGCAGTGCATTAAAAACAAATTAACACCCTTAGCTTTAAAAAAAAGGCAGGAAAGAGAAACAATACTGGCCTATATACTTGAAAGTCCACTGGACTAGTGGATCCAGAACTTTGAGTGGGGGGGGGGGCGATTTTTTTCCAAACCCTAACCCTAACGCCCAGTAAACCCTAATCCTATGCATAAACGTGCGTACAGTACACACACACACACACACACATATATATATATATATATATATTATATATATGAGAATTTTAAAAAAGCAGCATTTCTCAACCTTTAGCGAAAAACAAAACAACTGGGGCAACGCTATAAGGTTCTCTTGTGGTGTTCGGGACGAAGTCCCGACGCCAAAAGCGTTTTCTTGCATTCTTCACTGCAGAAACGCATTCTCCTGACAAGTACAGCTCTTTATTCATCAATGGAGTTCGGCCCTGACGCCAAAAGCGTTTTCTTGCATTCTTCATTGCAGAAGGGCCTTCTCCTGACTTCTACAGCTCATTATTCATCAATGGAGTTTGAAGCTCATTATTCGAACTATTAAAAAAGGACCTTTTGAATAATGTTGTACTTGAAAATTATTTTAATATGAATTTATAGGCCCTTAATACATTGAAAGTAAAACCGATTTGTTCCTTGAGAACATAAGATACCCCACAAATTTAGATTTTGGCTTTGGGGATCGCCGCCAAAAAAAAATTCAATACATAGTATTCAATACAATTAAAGTATAAATTGTGAGTTATAGTCCCAAATTTTTTTAACTAGAAAAATATCAGATTGAGTAAAGGTTGGTAAAAGGCGACTATGAACATACTATTTGAGTTTATAACTCATCTCAATCATGGCTCTAATACTGAAAAATTTCGTTTGAATTCTAACTTTTTAAATGCAAAGTCTTACTTAAAATAATTATGATAAATTCATGTGAAATTAAATAAACTCTGTCTGGAAATGGGAGAAGCGGTAGAGTGAAAACGATTAATTAATCCTCGCTCCTTTAATAATTTCTGCTAAAGATTGCATTTGGCTTTAAAGAATAGGGGTTGGGCGACTCAATAAAATAATTTAATTTATAGTGTATATAAATTATGATGGGGGAAATACGATTGCATGTATCGCCCCTTCCACCTGGTACAACCCTTTTTCATTTAAATTTACTAATGATACTATTTGAGATAAGATTGTGGTACGACATAATATACAATGGGTCACATATCAATCTGTAGTTTATATTATATAGCTATTCAACAAATTTTGTTCACAAAATATGATTCTCTACAAAAATAGGACAGCGCCCCCCAGCACTCAGAGGGCTAGAGTGGGGAGGGCACTACATGCAATCGCCCCCCCCCCCTTACTCCACCGAATCTGCCAAAATACCAGAAAGGGAGCGACATTATATAAAATGTATATATTAATTCAACTAATTTTGTTCACAAACTATGATTTCTCCATAAAAACGGACCCCCCCCCCCCACTGAAAGGGTTTAGGTGGGAAGGGTAGTACAGGTATTCGCCCCCCCCCCTTTCCCGCCAATCAGCAAACAGGGTGGCTGCCTGGTCGTGCGGTTTGCGCGCTGGACTGTCGTTCGGATTTATCGACGGTCAAGGGTTCATGCCCAGCCCGCTCGCATCCCCCGTTGTCCTGCGGGAGGTTTGGACTAGGAAGTAAACTATCTTCAACTCTGAAGGAACATCCGAAACATGTAAAACATTTTACAGGGAACGACATAATATAAAGATCGGTTAAAAAATCAGTCCACACAATATAGATATTAAATTGATTTTATTAGCAAGCTGTGATTTCTACAAAAAAATTGGACCGCCCCCCCCCACTCGAAAGTGTATTGATTGATACCATCGCCCCCTCCCGACCCCACCAATCGGCCAACATACTAGAGGGGGGGGGGGCAAAATAATCTAAAAATAGGTTGAAATATAAATAATTAGTATTTATTTTTAACATAAGTCGGGGTCGGCCGAGTGGGGGGGGGGGGGGGGACATGGCCCCTACCGCCCCCCCCCCGGATCCGCCAGTATTGGACAGGTATGGTAGGGTAGTAATATTTTGTTGATATTTGGTAAGGGTTTAGCACAGTTTTGTTTTTGACTTATATTACTTTCGGGACCTTTCTAGCCAGCCAGGTTTTCCGGAGAAACGTTTATCTGCATAAAGACCTTCATGAAGACATTCTCTTGGTGTTCAGGAAACACTTTCCAGAAAAAAAAAGATAGCAAGTAAAAATAAAAAGTTTAAGATCGAACTGGGCAGATACTGAGTCATACGTTTTGGATCCGCCGTTTTTTGCGCGATGGTCGTTTTGGCGCCGCCGATTTGGTTCGATGGTCGTTTTTGGAACATAATGCTCAAGCCACATTATATACGCTCATATTATAATGTTTTTAAAAAAGTGTCCAAGTATAAGTTTTTAATGTAAAGAACAATAGTTAAATCTATCCATTAGATTTGGGATTTAACATCGCTGTGTAATTATTTTTATATCATCAACATTTTAATATATATCTGTGTGTGTGTTTTAATATTGTCCAAAAACAAAATAGAAAAAAAAACGATGCAATGTTTAGTTCACATGATAACGATATATTAAATTGATAGTATTTTCAACTAGAAACGCCACACCTTTATGGAGGACCTCAGAACTGTGGACGCCATGTGGGAGGAGGCTTCAGACATTGCCAATGACAGATCTCTATGGAGACAGCTTGCCGCCCAATGCGCCGAACGGCGCGGGAGGACCTAAGTCTAAGTCTTAGTCAACTAGAAAAGACAACCGACTATGAATGCCCGCCCTGCGCGTTTCTCAATCTCGTCTACAATTATGGGGTTGGAGGAAGCATGTTAATGTCATGGTCTCAGACAGGACTATCACTTTTCATAGTTAGTATGTTTTACATGTTTCGGGTGTTCTAATGAGTTGAAAATCTTTACATCCTAGCTTAAACCTCCCAACACGATGGCGGAGAATTGCGGCGGGCAGGGTTCGAACCTACGGCCACCAAGCTGATATGTCCCAAGCACATACCACACGACCAGGTAGTCATCCATAGAGGGAGAGTAAGAGAATGTGTAGGCTACTATATATACTATTATATAGTAAGTGATAAAAACTATGTTTATTATAA